>NDGN011480974.1:0-11102 GCA_002564285.1 Tympanoctomys barrerae
AAAATTGTAAAATATATGTTAAAAGCATAAAGTTGGGAACAGCCACAGTGAGAACAGTATTTTATTACTTTTGAAAATTCACATTGTGGTTTAAGTAGTTTGTATTGTTCCTTGGATTACATGGCTGTCATAACTTAAATATGAAATAAACTTCCACAATACTTCATTCAAAATAGAAGAAATATGGAGGAAGTGCGTACTGGATGCTGTTTTACTGAGCAATATTTGTTATTCTAGTCTATCCTAGAGCCAGCCAGATAGCTCAGTGGATTATAAAGTGCCTGCTTAGGCAGATGCAGGGACTGGGATTTGATCTCCGGTTTGTTGTGCCTGCCCCTCCCCTGGGGCACACTGAGATGGCAGTTGTGATTGGTTGTGGTGGTATGTTCCTGTAATCCCAGTGCTTGGGAGGCTGAATAACAGGAAGGATCACTACAAGACCAATCTATTGCGAGACCCTGTAGATCCTGCACTAAATACATTTAAAAAGCAAAGTCTATCCCATGTGTGCGTTTATGTTTTGTGTGAGGACTTTGTTAAATGTTTAACACTGGCTACTGATTTCACATTTTCTACTTTTTAATTTTTTCAAAATGTTTATTTATTTATTTATTTGGCACACTGCGTCTTGCTACACAACTCAGATTCATAGTGACCCTCCTATCTTAGCCTCCCCAGTGCTGGGGCCGGCACAACATGTGATGCTGGGGACAGAATTTGGATCCTTGTGCTTGCCAGGCAGGCACTTAGACCGCTGAGCTATCTCCCCAGCCCTCGTATCTTTCTTTCTGATCATTAGTTATGCCATTGTAATAAGAGGAAAAAATGCCCTTTGTCACATTCTTAGCCATGGAGGGTAATTGTAAGAGAAATTACAATTGTGAATTGTATGTTTTAAAGCTTCGAGAGTACACAGTTAAAAGACTTAAGATTTTATTTATTTAGTAGCAGTAACTCACTTATATCATTTTAAACCTGAAATTAAACATCTAGAAAACACAATTATGGTTATTTAAAAATATTGGGCCAGGGAGATAGCTCAGTAGAATAAGTACTTGACTGGCAAGCTCAAGGTCCTGAGTTCAGTTCCATATATATATATATATATATATATATATATATATATATATCCTTCAGAAGAAGCACTTTCTATTATCTTTAATATAAAACTGTAGGTGCCAGGGATAGAGCTCAGAGGTGTGAGTGCCTGCTTGGCAAGCCTGAGGTTCTGAGTTTAATCCCTGGTAATGAAGAAGAAAAGAAAAAACTGTATCAGTTAGTAGGCTTTTTATTTTGTTTTATTTTATTTTTCTGAAAATGAGAGAAAACTGACTAACAAGGGCTTAAGCAAAGCAATAAAGGTACTGATCGAGCTATATAGAAGAAGGCCTCGTAGAGGAACAGTGTCTCACGCTGTCACCATGGGCCTGGGCGCTTTCTTTCCTTCCTGTTATCTGAGTGTAATTACATTTTTCCTCATAGTGGTGTCTCATGGTTATGGGCCAACTGCTATTGTTCTAGTCCTCTTCTCCTGATTCACATGAAGAGACTGGAATAAGGAAAGAGGGAAAATATCTTTCCTTTTTATTATCTGCCTTTTAATGGAGCTATTTATCTTTTACTTGGCTGAGTTTACAATGACTATAGGTCATCTCTGCTAATTCACGTTCAGTACACCTGCCTATTTATGTCAACAGTCCTGAAGTATGTCTTTTGCTTGAAACTTTCAAGCAGTTGTACATTTTGTGAAAGTTAGCTCGCAGGTAGTAAAACCTTTATGTGGATTCTCCTCAGGGAGGTTTGCAGCCTCTGTGTGAGGAAGTCCCAGAATGCCCTTGGGATGGCTTATATCTGACATGTGTTACAGGACCATGTAGTGGGAACAGCCAGCGTCACCATGTACATAGCAGAATACTCGGGAAATTTGTGGCCATTCTTAGCTATGGAAAGAGACAGCTACTGCTTTTCTAGGGATTTGTTCTTGCAGCTGCTGGAAATAGGTATCCATTTTTGCTNCAGTGCACAAGAAAAAAAAAAAAAAAAACTTTAAAACATCCTCTTGCTTTTGACCCTAAGTAGGCTAATTATTTGGGGAATTCATAGAAGCAATCCCATAATGTGGTCATGATATCTGCTTACTTGCTCAATTATTCCTTCAAGCAACAGAGTCAAAAATTGAGTACTGTCTCCCCTCCAGAGTTTGGTAAGAGCAGCCAGAAGAAATGAGCGTTGCACAATGTGAAATAACTTTGTAATTCAAACATAAAATTGTACACATACAATGAAGGGAACAAGTATAAAATGGTCCTTATTATACTGGCTACAGGACAATAGTAATGTGGGAAAAAGTGCAAGGATTTCTGGGAAAAAGTGCAAGGATTTTGGCTTAACTTTTTTTTTAATTGCAAAGGATCTGTTTTTGCATTTAAATGCTCTCTGATCCCTTTCCTTCTCCGTCTTTGGCTGTTAGTGCAGTGAAATTTCAGAAGTGGGTTCAGGAAAGCTAAAATGAAGAGGTCCCTGGACGTTTCTTTAGCCTCAGAAGATTTGCATCTTGCCCTTCTGGGGTAGCCAGAAGGCAAAAAGTGAATTTCTATTTCCTAGAGGTAAATGACAGTCAGCTTGCTTTATTTTCAGCCCCTGAGAATATTGTGTTCCTTTTCCTTGTGAGAATTTTGGACAGGCTTTCGTAAGGAGGGGCATTAGGACTAACACAACTTAAATCTTAGGAAATATGTCAATGCATTTCAGCACCTGGGCACACAATTAATCTCCATCTATCTCTAGTAATATAAACACACCTGTGGGATGTTTTCCACTGAATACATGAAAGGAAAACTCATAATAAATCTCAGACTGATCGCCTTATCATGACTGACAGGGCTGCTGGAGGCTCCTTCTTTATGAGTATAATTTGGGAGTATATAAAAGCGGGAGATTGATTTCTACAGAGTCCTTCCTTTCCTTTAGTATTTATTCCAAGCTGCATGATTCCCCTTTTTAATAAAAAACCTCAGAAAATATGGTTCCTATATTTAATTTTTATAACTATATATACACATGCACACACACATACTCAAACATGCTGTTATTATTTAATGCCTGGAAGACCTGCAATGCCAAATGAGAGCTGTATATATGATTTCCTTCTGCCTCTCTCAGGCAAGAGCATCCTCATTAGAACTTGTTCCTCTGAAACCAGACAGAGAGAGGTGAGAATAATTTGGTCCTAGTAGAAGTAGTGTGCCTAGGAAATCTTTTAAGATGCAAGTTTACTGCTGCTATTAGAACTGAATTGTACTCTTCACTTGTGGCATGTTAATCGCATCTCTCAAATCAAGTCTCTCATGTTCTCTAGGAGTGTCATTCAGCTGTTCTGGAATGTTCTGGGCTTCAGCATACTAGGAAGTGGGTGCAAAATCATGTCAAGGTCAACAGGAAGCTCAAAACTTACTAATTTTACTAACTTACAACAGTGTTTGGATCAAAGTTATAGTTTCGGACTCTGTATGATTTTTAAAGGTGGGCTACTCAAGGTAGGCTGGAAACCACTGGGTCTATGGTGTGTAGCTAGTAAATAAAAGGTATAGAGACCTGGCAAAACAACTCCTCTTCTTCAAAGATAATGTTTTACTTTCAGAATAAATTAGTTTTACTTTGCTACATTCAGTAAGATAGACCGTATCTGTTATGTTTTTGTTTCCATAAAAATGGAAATGTTGTAAGTAGTTTTCTCCATCAATATTTTGAATTTGGTGAAATCTGAATGTCAGGGAAGAGTATTTTTTTCAGGAGGACATTAGGAAGAAAAAATTTTGAATGATAAACATTAACTTTTTAAAAAAATCTGAGTTTGGTGTAATTCAAGACTTAGGCCTACAAAAAAAAAAACTTGAGAAAAATTGATGCATTGTTCTTTGTTAATCAAGACCTTTCCCACAGCTGGTTTTATCCAGGATAATTGCTTTCTTGCTGTGTTTGGAGGAGACAAACTGGGATTTTCTGCTCAAACATCTGTGGAGTCAATTTTCTTGGACTTTTAAACATCATTTCTTAGGATACATTCAAATTAACAGAAAAGTTAAGGAGATAGCACACAGTTCCATTTCCCACTTGCTAACATCTTACTTTCCACGGCCTGCTGGTTAACCTTAGACTCCATGTTGGCACATTGGTAGTGACTGAACTCTACACTTTGAATTTCACTAGACTTTTACACCATGATTTCTGTTTTCTGTTGCAGGCTAGTACATTACATTCAGTCATTGTATCCTGTCAGGCTTCGCTTGGCTGTGGCAGTTTCTCAGACCTTCCTTGTGGCTGATGAACTTGCTGGTTTGGGGTATTGGTCAGATATTTTGCAAATATCTGTCAAGTGCGATTGGTGTGATGCTTTGCTCATGCGTGGGCCAAGATTATGGATTTGAGGGATGTAAAGGGCCATCTCACCCTATCATATCACAAGCATCACGGGAAAATGCTGTTGACCTCTTTTATCAGTTATGAAGCTGATCTTGGCCATACATAGGATTGCGACAATGCTTGCACAGTTCTCTTCATTATGAAGACAATCATATGCATTCTTCTCATCTTGCTCTTGGCAAGAAAATCACTAAGTGTAACTTACATGTAGGTCAGGCACAGGTAGGGGCAAGTAAGTTTCTGCCTAATTTTTAACTATCAACGTTTTTAAAATATAGTTTATATTTCTTTCTAAAATCTTTGTAACCATGCTAATCCTGAACACTAGATGATATTTATTCATACTGATGGATTATTTCTGCTTGTTGGGAAGTGCTATTATTCCCTGGGGGTTGAATTTAGGACCTCCTGCATGCTAGGTGTGTATGTTACCTGGTACTCTTAATTAAATCAGAGGACTGTCCTTCAGTGGTTCAATTTTCTCATGTGGTTTCTTCTTAGTTTATCATGAGATAAAGTTGTTTGTTCTGCAATCATCCTGTGTATCTGAAGTTTTTTGTTTCATTTTATTTTGTTTTGGCTTTTTCTCATGCTGGGCTCCAGGATTCAGTGGTCCTGGCCCATTGTTTGTTGAATTTCTTGATTCTGAGTTCCCTTGATGCTTACTCAAAGCCCAAGCCATGGCTTGGAGTTTTGAGTTCTCCAATATAATTTCTTCCCTACCCCACTAGGTCCTGACCGAATGAAAGTCTTCTGCTCCATTTCCTAGGGCCAAGCGGCAATTTACCCATCCGCTCCTTAAAGTCTAGGTCAGTGGTTGTGAACCTATTATATGTGTGCTGCGGTGCAGTGTGCTATCATTGCAAGCTCTTGAATTGTTGCCAACCCTGGTCTAGGTCCAACCATGCCCTTCCTTATGCAGGCCACCCCAGTGCCCACTGCTGAGAGGGGATCAGAGACTCAAGGAACTAGTCCTGGTGCTGTTCTGAGATTTCTTTGTTTTCCATTTGCCTTTGGTCTTCCTGCACTCCCTTGGAACCTCAGATTTTCTTTCTTTCCAATGTGGCTATGTTCTAGAGACTATTTCCACTTTACCCAGGTTTGGTACATGTTTAGAGCTGAGCATTTCATGTCCTCTCTACCATTTTTCCAGAAGTTTCATGCAGTTCTTTCAGTGAGACAGTATTTCTCTACTATCTTCACAAAGAGAAAATATTGATCAAAAATATTAATTTCACCCTAGGACACTGTCAATATAAAGGTTGTATTGAACATTAAATACTCTTTCTAACAGTCCTTCAAGGTAAATGTAGCCTTAGCTTTTGAAATTATTATACATTGCTAAATACCTGCTCAAGAGTTTTCACTTAGAAAGAAATAAAAATATGGGTAAATATTATAAAAAGTTGGAAAGTAGAAGCAACATGATATTCACAGCCACAGAATAGTACTATAAGAGGCCATGAAGGATAAGGCACTACCCAGGTGGAAAGACCCAGAAAATGTGTGGATCAGGAAGATTCTGGACTGAGCCTGCAAAATAGGTATTAGTTGGTAATAGAACACTAGTGATAGTGGGTGTCAGCTGGTACTTGGACTCAAGTAGTAGGCAATGTGATGCCAAATGCTCTGGGACTTTTGTGTACCTTTGGGATCAAAAGAAAATGCTTCTTGAATGCACAGTGCAGAGGCTGGGCCATTGGTTTGCTCAAAAATGGAGGGTTAAAAATTCTTTATTTAAAATAGAATGAGAAAGTCTTGGAAGCAAACAATTGGTTAAGGGCAAGGCAGTTTTATTTTTATTTTATTTTATTTTTTAATTCATTTTAATGAGAGAAAAAAAGCTAAAATAGCTATCAAGCAGTTTGCTATTTTATCTTTTTTTCTCATTAAAATGAATAAAAAAATTTAAAAAGGCAGTTTTAGTCAGAGGAACTTGGAAATTAAAACACTAAGTCAGAAATGAAAGACTGAACCCAAATTATCAGCATCTCATAAAACCTTGGCGCTCACTCTGGGCAACAGTCCCTAAGTATGGAGAAGTTCACCCAATGGAGACAATCTCTGCAGGAGGGAGTGGACCCATGTACAGAGCTGGCCTCTCCCCAGGGAGGCAGGGTAGGGATGCTAGGTAGGACCTGTGTGCTGTCGGGCTTTTCTTATTCATCTCACCCTAACCACAAGCACCAGGGAGATGGCACTGTGATGCACTTACCCACAAGTTTAAAAGCATATTAACTCATTAATAACAGTAACTAATACTAATAAGCACATAGATAGCATTAAGGAATCAATTAAAAGTGGGCTCTTCCTGACACTAATCTTATTTCTGAATGCAGAAACCAACTGTGTGCAGGAAACAGACAGAGCTCTTGTAGTAGAGCTTGCTCTGGGGAACAAGTATTCCCTGGTCCGAGGAGAGATCCTCTGACCTCTTACCCTGCGTGCTTCACCTTCCACTTTTATTAGCTCTGCTTCCTGTGGTGAATCTCAGCAAAACTGCTATGAGCATTTTTGCCTTTGTTTTTCACTGGTGTGGTGTTGCAGGGCGGACGTAAGCCCTCCCTGGGATGGCAGTCCTCCTGGAGAACTGAGGGCTTCCCAGGCAGCTGTTTCTGGGAGGGGCCTGCATTTGTTGCAGAGATGCTGAGTTCACAGGGGCAGGAAAATACCTATCTGCAGGTGCGCTTGCCTGAGCATGCAGAAGTTAAACTGGCCACGGGGCCATAGGCTCAGAAGCCAGGGAAGACTGACTCATGACCCCAGACACCTTATATTCCCAAGATGTGACAGTACCTAAACACAGCAGGGGAGAGGGGATCCAGAACACATGGGTGGACAAGGGGCTTGGGAGCAGCTGGGTTTATTTGCTGTGCCTTTGGCAGACCTGCTCTGGCACTTCATAGCTCCAGCAGCTACTTTGGGCCTTGTCACGGAAAAGATGATGAGCTGCCTCCTGTGCTGCCTCCCTGCTGACTTCCAGACCTGGTGGCCCTTGGCAGTCACCCGCACCACAAGACCACAATGCAGCAAGGAGTCAGGTGCTGGGCTGTGCATCCATATCTACACCGCCACTACTTAAGGTTGCACACATGAGTATCTTAGTGACAAAACTGTCTCCACTCTGGCCCTATTGATCTCCTATCAGTCATTAACAGATGGTCATGTTAGACATGGCCCTGGAGCATTTCCCAGGGCAAAGCCACTTTGCATCAAAATTGCAGGATCTCTTCAGCCTCTCCCTCAGCCTTTATCCACACATTTACACCAACCTGGAGTCCTGGAGGGTTCTGGGTAACAGCAGCTTTGAACTTTAACCTATACAAGACAAGAACAATTTTGTACTTTAGCAACTTGTTGTAGGAAGGAGGTCTTTGAAAATACACTAAACATATGGCAAGTGGAAAGCAAGAGATGTGTGTTTTATTTGAAAACTGAAGAGCAGGAGTAGATTGTATTACTATTCTGATATCAATATTTATACAGCCAAATACAAATAATTTTAATGTAATAGTAATTCCAATTTCAGGGGAATAAATGATGGGGATGTTAAATTTCCTTAAATTTTACAATCTTCAAATTTTGGAAGTGAATACTTTAGAAACTCAAAATGCATGAACTGGTGATTTCCATCCAGTTCCCTTCTCTTCCTCCAAGAAGACTGGAGGTGTCTGCTGAGAGCCCTGAGCCCCCAAGGGAGGTGAGAGAGCCCTGGGAAGCATGGAGAAGGGGCTACTTTCAGCACCCCCAGGCTTTTTTTACATTTCGTGTCTCACTGATACACCAGAGACACTGATCATGTGGAAATCCACAGCAAAGATGAGAAACAGTCCACTTGCTTGGACTTTACTGTGACACAGGCAGCTCCCGCTTGGCTCCCTGCGGCCCTACGCAGATACATTGGGAGGTACATTCAGCACTCTCCACCAGGAAATTCCTCTGGACCTGAATGTGTAGCCCCTATTCCGTTTTCAATAAGCCCACATGAAGGCAAGGGCCTGGGGCCTCAATGTGTTGCTCCTGCGATCCCTGGAGAGATAGGGTATGGTGCTCTGTACAAGGTTTCCCTTCTCTCTGAGCTACACCATTAGATTGAATCTAGAAAGAAGATGCTTGCAGTCCAGATGGGTCTTGGATGTTGCTTCAAGAGAGTAAAATGAATTTTCTAGGACCACAGAATAAATCCTCATTTGACTCTTCCTTGTATTTTTCTTAATGAAAATCATGTCAAAATTTTCCTGAACATGGTGAAGTAAGAGTATAGACTATATATACAAAAATTAACAGAAAGATCTGAGTCCTCTAAATATATGTTTTATTACTTTATATTTCCTTTTAATATCTTTCTGTGGAAAACCCCACATGTATTCATAAATATATTTTAGTCTAATTATGTGGAACCTGAGCCAAAATTCTATTTCTAGTGTTCTGATTAGTGTGCTGTTTTACCTAAATCACTATAATTATGTTGGCTATTTTACCCACAGACACACATACATACAGCTTTTAAATATACATGTGAATGTCATATACACACAGCCACCCACATAAAAATACATATCAATATTTATCATAAGTATAAATACATTCTTGTATACCAAAATATTTATTCCATGTCAATTTCAACTTTTATAAATTATTATGTAGATGTTTGTCTTAGCTCTTAATTTTTTTCTTTAGGTATTGAGAAAAATATATATACAGAAAGACATTTTGAACTCTTTGTAATTTCACACAGTGCCTAGAATAACAACCTAGGAATTTCATACAGTTAGCAATTTGAGACTTACTCCATAACTCTAAAATAGTTATTTGGTCAATAGGTTTATGAGACACTTAAAATGGTAGTTGGGTTAGTACCAGGCATTCCACTTGGCTTGTGGTCTTTCATATGCCTTCACCACCACCCTTTATTACCTCCCCTTCACACTGACTTTTGCCAGTGGCATGTGTTGCTGACTCCTCATTTACTTAAAATAAGGCAGTCTTTAATTAAACTCTTTCCTATGTGGGTGAATACTTTCAGGGATCTTCACCATGTGAACCAGAGTCCTTGGTCAGTGCCAGCTCTGCTAGAAAGCCAACACACCCCAGTAGGGATGGTCTTTTACCACCCTTGGAGCACAAAGTTTGTTTCTTGTCATTTGTTCATTCTGTCCCCTATTTGTATCATCTTGTGTTCTCTGAATAACTGAGATAGCATCTAGTGTATGTAATAAAAGTAAGGGTTTCTAATATGCTGTTGACAAAATTTAGAGGTAGGAATAGGAAATCCGAGATTAGAGGGCCAGTGAAGTCATCCTATTTCTTTTTGCTTGTTTTGTCTTATGAAAATGGCAAATCTGAGTAGTTGAGACAGAAGCAGTGGTCCACAAGGTAAAAAATACTTGTTCTCTAACCCTATACAGAAAAAACTGCCAACGTCATGCCTAGAGAACTCTTGTAAAGCAGCATTAGATCACCCTTTCCTGTGCTCTTTTAAGGTTGACACAGTGCCTTAAGAGGCTAACACAGAAGGGCAAAGGAAGCCTCCATAAAACCAAGCCTGAAACTCTTCTTTGGATCCTGTCTGGAGTCACAACTGAAAAAAAAATAAAATAAAATAAAGCAGCATTAGAGAATGTTGAAGTAGATGTTTTCTTATCTTTCCTACAGAGTGGTCTATATTGTTTTAATAATTATTACAAAAGTATCCTGTCATCTACTACATTCCAGATGAAATTACTTAGTTACTTTTAGTATAGATTGTATTAATTATGTTACCATATTTACTTCTTGAAAAATCTTCAGTGGCAATCTGATATCTTTCTCTAAAGATCCACATTAAACCTGGGATCATGTTTCACCTTTCCGATGGGTTACAGAACTTTCCAGCTCTGACTTCACTTCTACTCCCACTGCTCCAGCCAACCTCTGCCACACACAGCTACTTCAAGGTGACTTCCAGGGCTTGCTATGTTTGGTCCCTCTGGTATGTTTAATATATACCTGCAAATTCGTTGACATTCTTCCTTTCCAAAGGTAGAGCCTAATTCCCTCTGGGCTTGGCAAATCACTTCCAATGAACAGAATGTAGGATAAGTGATGCTACATGCCTTGTGGGCTATGTCATAAAAGGAATGGCTTCTGCTGGTCATTTCTCTTTTGGGTCACTCTCTAGAGAAGCCAGCTGCCATTTCTTCTGGTAAGTATCCCTGGCTGAAACTGTGACTGTCTCTTATGAAAGAGCTCAGGCCAGAACCTTCCAGCTCCCCAGTTCTTTGTGTGTGTGTGTGTGTGTGTGTGTGTGTGTGAGCATGTGTGTGTATTTTTTAGGGAAGGGTCTACAGGGTGTTCAGGGTCTCACTACTAGATCAGATTCATTGTGATCCACCCATTTACAGCCTCCCAAGAGCTGGGATTACAGGTGTGTGCCACCACGCCCAGTCTCAATTGCCATCTCAGTGTGCCCCGGGGGCGGGGCCAGCAAGTCAAGCCAGAGGATTGAACCCCTGGCCCCTGTGCTTGCTTGCAGGCACTTTAATCCACTGAGCTATTTGCCCAGCCCCCCAGTTCTTGACTTACAGAAATTCTAAGAAATAATTTTATTTAGATACTGAAGATTGAATACAGAGACTTCACACTGAGCTATATCTCCAACACTTTTTATTTTTATTTCTTTATACAGGTCTTTTTTTTTT
>NDGN011480991.1:0-15406 GCA_002564285.1 Tympanoctomys barrerae
GGACAGGATATCATGTCTGCATCTTGTACAATGAATAACCACTATGAAGACAACAATATGCAAGGTAGTAATTATTGGAACTGTCCTGCTAACCATTTTCAAATTGTCTCATTGCTATTTGTTTGTCAATAAAATTAATTAAAAAACAAAGAAAAAGAAGAAAGACCTTGGGGTTTTGTGGGATGGGACAATGACAAACAAGGCAACAAATTCAAAGATTTCACCTCAGGACTGTCAGATATAGGTGATCAAAGACAAGATGACACAATGAGCAAAATCAGAAGTAGGCCTTATGTACAGAGAATTTAAGATAATGACACTGTGGGTATCCTCGAAGGCTATACCTAGTCAAAGAATTAAACAAAAGTGAAGGAGTATTTTATTTTAGTACCAGGGATTGAATTCAGATCTTTGCGCTAGCCAGGCAGGCACTTATGCCACTGAGCTATATCCCTGCACTACAGATGAAAGTTTTAAACACACAGAAAGAAATAATTTTATTTTTATTTTTATTTTTTATTTTTAGGGAAGGATCTACAGGGTATTCAGGGTCTCACTACTAGATCGGATTCATAGTGATCTGCCTGTTTACATCCTCCCAAGTACGGGGATTACAGGCTTGCACCATCACGCCCAGTCTCAATTGCTATCTCAGCATACCCCGGGGGGGTGGGTCCCTCACAGCAGACCTAGAAATCCAACTCCCAGTCCCTGTGCCTGCTTGCAGGTGCTTTAATCCACTGAGTTATTT
Organism: Tympanoctomys barrerae; assembly: GCA_002564285.1. NCBI lineage: Eukaryota > Metazoa > Chordata > Mammalia > Rodentia > Octodontidae > Tympanoctomys > Tympanoctomys barrerae. Next base: position 752 of record NDGN011480991.1, read on the forward strand.
GGCTAGCCCACAACAAGAAACATGATATGACCACATTTTGAGAGAACAGCTTTAAAAAATTACTAATTAAACGGATTATACAAAGTCTTTCATCATAAAGTGTGCCACTACTGGAAATGTGTCCATGTATGTCTTGTAAGCAAGATAACTTAAATAGGTTACATGTGACTTACTAAATAACAAAGAAAAAAAGGCAATTTTAATCCAGACATAACAATTAGGGATAACTGTTGAATTCAGTTGCATCACAAAACTTTTCAAGAATAAAATTTCCTTAAGGAAATGAAAATGTCAACAAAAACTAGGAACCAAAATGTTTGCCATATATTTGATAGGAAAAGTGCTAAAACAGAACTTAGTGACTTTTTTTTTTGTCTGCTGTTTTCCTTACTGTGATTTATTGGTTGTCCTTTGTAGAGTTTAAGCACATTTTATTATTTTATCCATCTTGTTACACTTAACATGACCTACTGGTATCCTCTTCAAATTCCTTTCTCAGAGTACTGCAACTTTCAATATACACATCTTTTATTCCCTTTTCTAGATTGATTCCTAGGTACTCCATTTTTTGGATACTACTGTGAAAGGTTTTGCTTTCCTTATTTCTCTCTCAGTGATTTGTTATTCTTGTACATGAATTCTATTGACTTTTAGTGTTGACTCAATCCAGCTATTTGACTGAATTTGGTAATTAAATCTAGAAGTCTTTTGGTGGAGTTCTGGGTATCTCTATGTAGAGTATCATGTCATGTGCAAATAAGGATTATTTAACTTCTTCCCTTCTATCCTTATTCCTTTATTTCTTTCTCTTGTCAAATTGTTCTGACTGTTTCCAGAACTATACTAAATAAGAGTGATGATAGTGCAAATCATCATCTTGTTTCTGATTTTAGAGAGAAAGCATTCAGTTTTTGTCCATGTAGTATGAGGTTGGCTGCTACTCTGTTATAGAGAGCTTTGAGATAAAGACCATCTATTCCAATTTTCTGTAAGGATTTTATCATGAATGGTGTTGGATTTTGTCAAGTGCTACTTATGTATCTATTAAGATGGTTAAGAGTGGGGGTAGTGGTGCACCCTGGTAATCCCAGTGCTTGTGAAACTGAAAAACAGGAGGATCACTACGAGTCCAATCTGTGTAGTGACACCTTGTAGACTCTGTATTAAAAGATTAAAAAATCATTCTTCATTATATGCTTTTTGTCCTTTGTTCTGTTAATATGATGTATTATATTTATTGATTTGTATATGTTGAACAATCCCTGCATCCCTGGGTGAATCTTATTTGGTCAAGGCATAGAATTTTCTTGAGGATTTTCTACACTGTATTTGCCAGTATCTTACTGAGAATGTTTGCATATATTCATTAGGAACATTGGCCTGTAGTTCTTTTTGTTGATTAGGTCTTTCTCTGGTTTTGGTATCAGAGTAATGCTTAATTCTAGGGGTGAATTTGGGAATATTGCTTCCCTTTCAAAGTCACCTAAGAGTTTGAGAAGAAGTGGTGTTGGTTTTTGTCTTAATTTCTTTCTTACTGCTAAGAGAAAATACCTGACACCTAAAGTTAAAGTAAGAAAGGTAAAGGTTTCATGCCACAATTATTTGTTAGCTCCAAGTAAGGGTGGCTTGGCCAAGAACAGTTCATGGTGTATGAACAAGGCAGCAAAAGTAACAAGAGAGAGAAAGAAAGGGGGAGAGATAGAGAAGTGGGAGAGGGAGAGAGAGAGGAGAGAGAGAGACAGAGAGACAGAGACGAGGAGAGAGACAAAGACACAGAGACAGAGACACAGAGAGACAGAGACAGAAGACAGAGACAAAAAGCTTTTCTCTGTCCCTTATATTGTATCCAGTCTATAATCCCTACCAGGATTAGGATAGTGCCAATCCAATCAGTTGACTGACCCAGCAATCACCCACCCTTAATCTCAGCACTTTTAATCCTAATCTTGAAATGTGAATCAATCACACACTCTAGATTCAACTACCCCACAAAGTGACCTATGAAAAGTCTTTTCTCAACTTCTTGTAGAATTCAACATTGAAACTTTCAGGGCTTGTGATTTGCTTTGTTGACAGATTTTTAATTATATCTTCAATTTCATTAACTGATATTGGATTATTTAGAAATTTTATCTTCTTGATTCAGCTTCAGTAATTCATGTGTCTAGGAATCTATGCATTTCTTTTGTGTTTGCCATCTTATTTGAATAACAGTTACCTTACACAGTAAAAGGAGTAATTTTAAAGGAGAGAAACCAGGCAGACATCTTTTTAATTAAGTGATCAAAGTACATACTTTCAGTAATGGGACAAATCAAAATGGTGAACCACCATCTAGATGCAATGAAACTATATCATCACTTCTGTGACAGTCTAAGCAATGATGGAGAAACAGAATCTGTCTGTAAATTAAATCAAACAATCTAAATTGAAGGGCATTCTTCAAGACAATCTTCCAAAGGGTCAAGGTCATAGAAGTAGGGGAAAGACTAAGGAACTAAAACTCATGATTCTGAACTGGATTATTTTGCCAACAAAGATGCTGTTAGGACAGGCAGTACAGCTTGAGTGGCTTCTGAGGATTTTTTAGTAGAGATGTGATGATGTTAGTCCTGCTTCTAAAATGCCCAACTCTTATGAAAAATATTTTCTCCTCCCCTCCACAAAATTTAATGACAATAGGGTGGATTTTGAGTAACACATGACATTAACCTTTACATTTTTAGAATTTTACTTAAATCTTTAAGTTATAAAAAGGTACTGTTGTATATTTAAAACAGAAATGCCAGTAATACATTCATATGCAAATATATGCAATCTTCAATCATCCTTAGGAAGAGATAAATCTTTAATAAGAAACATTATCCAAAGTTATGATATATCTAAGTGTCAATTTTCTGCAAAATATATAGAAAAATGTTTAGATTATGTAGGAAATTGAGAAGTGCTATATAATTTATTTCAGTCTCCACCCAAACAGTACTGAATATGGATTCTGGGCACTGATTAGAAATAAGTGCTATTAAATTCTTCCATACTTTCTTGTGCTTTGAAAAATGATTCTCATTTTATATTAAGGTACTTGATTCATTGAGAATTTATTTTGGGGTAATTATTAAACTAGGGCACTCAATCCCTCATTGGGGTATTACAGGTTTTGCAGCAGCATAAATTGAATGGCCTACTTTAAATAAAACATTTGTATTACATACTAATTATCACCTTTAGTTGAATAGGCTTCTTATCTCTATTTCTTTCCTTTAATATGACTTTTTATTTTTCAAAGTGTTGCAGTATTGTACACTTTGTAGCTTTGGAATTTATTTTAATACTTGTTAAGAATAACTTGCTGTCTAAATCATATAATAGGTAAGATTATTATTTGGTCTCATTAGAATGAGAAACAAGATAGAGACTGTATGTAAATCAAACAAGTATTTCTAAAGACATCAACTCAGTAATTTTCACCACTAGAAGGACAGAAATATTCTGATCAATAGGTAAAAGATTATCTTCTAGGTCTCCAGGACAAAGAGTTGTGCATCACTAATATTAATCAAGAACAGCCAAGTCAGAATTTCAGAAAGACTGGTCAGAGAAGACTTATATCAGACCATAGACAGCATTTCTACTGGGACACAACTGGAGATCACTACTGGGCTGGCCACATCTAAGCCTTAGACTTAGTGCATGATGTCTTCTAAATGTGTGTCTTATAAAGTGTGTTGTCTACACATGTATGTTTGGCACACATTTTAGGACAAGAATTGTGTGTTTGTTTACTATGCAAGTCCAGCATCAAGACCTAAGCTGACCATAAAACAGGAATTCAGTATGCATTTGTTGAATGAGGACTAAATGGATGGATAGAATTCTAGAATCAAACATACCACTTGCCTCAACCAGAAACCACCTTCTATATATCAATCTTAATGTGCTATCTTAGGACCACTTAGACACCTTAACTATAGAAAGGGAGCCAGTTTCTTCACCGAGAACCAGGATGTTCAATGCTCAGACACACTTGAAAGCCACTGTGTGTTGTTTATTTGACTCTCCATTTTCAAAAATTTCTTGATTATTTAAGCAAAATTTGTTCTACTAGAATTTAAAATTCAGACAACATGACAGAATCTTTAATGTACCCAGTTTCATGAATTGTGTAGATGACTGTGAGACAAGTGACACTTGTCTCACTTACATTTACCTGCCTAATGTGATAGCAGAGGTTGCCTTTTCCATTTCAAAGCCCTATTTTATGACCCTGTCTAACTTTTTAATTTATTTTTCACATAAGTTATTGAGCTTATTTTTAAGTATTTTATATACTATACACCTCTTCTAAGTGAAATGTTGTCTTTCATAACATTTTATTATTGTCTTTTTTTGCATATAGGAAGATAAATTCTATTACATAAATACCAGATATAAATGTGTCACTGAATGTTCTTTTTAAATACAGTAATGGTATTTTATAATATTTTCAATATTTTTATTAGTATACATTTGCAGTACATAGTGAGTGTGGTCCCCCAGGGAGGTGGCTTGTACATAACACATCATATTCCTTTTGCATCCTTCACTCCCCTTCCTTTAGTTATGTAACTATGCCATCTGCAATGAGAAATCATCATTCTGCTGTTATTTATTTTCACATTGTATTTATTTTCCTATAAGTGGTAGTATAAATAACTCAAGCAATTATAAATTAATTACTTTAAATTAAATTAAACATCTCCGCACATCTTGATTATCAAATATTGCCATCTTTATTACATAATATAGTTATAAACACATGCACAGAAACATAAAAGAGTTACTATCTCCATATTTTTCTAAGAATTTTAAATGCAACGTATGCACATGCAGTTCTGATTTTTTAACTCTCCAGTCTCTAGTTGCATCCATTTATCTAGAAAAACTTTGAATCTATCTTTTTTATGAATGAGTAATGCTCCATAATGTGTAAAAATAATCCTTTTGAGCCATTCCTTAGTTTTCTCTCTAGTGAGAACCTGTAAGAGTAAATAAAATTTAAAATGTACAATAGATACAGTGAGAGGGAAATAATCTGTTCAATGGAGAAAAGACTAGAATGAGGAAGAGGAAAAAGAGAGAAGAAAGATATATCCTGGGCCAGGGATATACCTCAGTGGAATAAGTGCTTTCCTGGCAAGCACAATGTCCTGAGCTTGATTCCTGGTACTACTAAAAAAAAAAAAAAAGGGTCCCCAAAGGAAGATATATCCATGCACATATGCATGAAAATTTGGATATAATGCCCATTTCTGCTGTTGTACTGAAAGGGTCAATTAATGCTTACATGTTATTTATTTTTTTCTCTCTTCTTTTTAATTTTTTATTTACCTTTTTCTTTTAACCATTTTTCCAGGTTTGCATCTGGTAACCTAAACAGCTAATTTGAAGATAACATTCTGCAATACAGCAACCATTGTCAAACGCTTATTACTTTGTTTAATGAAATTCTGTGTCATTTCTAATTCTTATATCATATTGTACTCTTTAAAAATAAAAATAAAAAACTGGAAAGAATTTCAAATACAAAAATGTTTTTAGCCAACACATGTGGTGGTCACATACAATGAAAGATGCACTTTCTTTTCTCTTTCACAATCATGTCCCCATGTTAATCTTTTTGTGTGACTGATTTCTGCTCCTAGGGAGACTCAGACCATCATAGGTATACTGAGAGTGACCAGAGGAAACAGCCAGTTGGATAGACTTCAGACTGACTCAGTAGCAGTAGGATTAAGATGAGTGATGCTTCATGGAAAGAGGTGGAGGGCCTGCACCTGCTGCATGGGAAGGACACACTCAGTTGAGCTGCAGATCAGCAATCTTCATCAACAGCATCCAAGAGCTCCAGGTCTTAAGTGCTGAGACACAGCAAGTCTGTAAGGCAAAAGTAAAGATCCCAATTTGAAAGTACTCTAGACATGGGATAGGGTCATCTACCTGCATTCCCCACAGAGAGTGGATCTGAGCTCCATACTTAAATGTCCATGCTCCTAGATCTGGCATCTCTGCCCTCATCAGATAATGAGTGTTCACTATTCCAGAAGTTACTCTAAAGACCTCTCACCCAGGGGCAGCAGCCACTCCTGCAGAAGCTGCTTTCATCTCCTTTCTAAACTTACATGCAAATAACAAATGTTAAATCCCAGCAAAAACTGTTTGAGGACATCCTGTGATCCCACGAGGGGAAAAGAGACCACATATCAAAAGAATTAAATGATATGCTACCATTACAGCCAGGGAACTATTCTCGGTTAGATGCTTAGTGTGCTTGATCAAAGTGTCTGGAATACAGTAGTGGATAAGATTTTATTAAATAGAGCATTTTTTTTTCCTGCCAACTATTAGCCCAACAAGGATACCTAGCAGGGGCTGGCTCAACTCACTAACGGAATGCCTGTTAGGCATTGTGAAAATAATAAACAACATGAAGAAAAACAGCACTGTCTGTTGCACTCAAAAATCGTAGAGAAGACAGCCAGACAGCTAAGCAGATTAAAGTGCCTGCTTAGGCAGACACAGGGACTGGGGTTCAATCCCCAGCATACTGTGCCAGCCCTATAACCAGGGCTCACTGAGACATTGATAGAGACTGGGTGTGGCTATGCGCACCTGTAATCTCAACTCTTGTGAGGCTGAACACAGGAGGATCACTATGAGTCTGATCTATGTAGTGAGACCCTTTAGAGCCTGTACTAAATACATAAAACAAACAAAAAAAATGGTAGGGAGAAAAGCAGAGGCTGAGGGTTGCAAGAATGCCTAAAGAGATATGAAAGGTGGGAAAGCTCACCAGACCATGTTCCATAAGAAGCTCTAGAAGACATACGTTGCATGAAGCCAATCAAAAGTATGTTAGTGATAGAGTACTATCTTCAAAATAAAGGTTCAGGGGAATCTATTGACTACTGCTGTTGGTATGTGTGGGAACCAGAGAACAGAGTTTATTAACATCTATAGCTATATTAAGATTTCTAAATAGTAAAAGCTTTGTGAACAGCACTCAAATGCCAGAAGCCAATAGGCACAAATTACTGAAAAATCAAGAAGGCAGGACAACAGCTCTGTGGTGGGCCCTCTGGGAATTGCAGATATCCTCAATATAGCACAATGGTTCTAGAGTCAAAAAGTGGGCTGCCAGCAGAAATCCTTCTACCTTTACAACATCTAAAATCAAGAAGAGGTAGGAATAGAAAGGCAGGGGGTCAAAGATCATTGTCCCAGAGCACTGTGGTGAACTTTGCTCTTTTCTCCTCTGAATGGAGTCTATGGACTAAGGAAGAACCCTCTTATATCCAGTTATGCAATCTTATGATTCCTCCACAATATTTCTCCACAGGGAAAAAATGCTCTGAACTCAAATCCCTCAAGACTAGGGCAGAAGTAGCACCAAACATATGGAGGGCTGTAAATTGGAGTGGGAATTGGTACAAGTGCTTCTGTTAGACCTGAGGCTAATTGGCCAGGTAATACATGGAGCACTAGCGGAAGTTTAGCTGAGGAGTGACCATTCTGTGTGTGAACCAGCATAGTAGACATTGCCCTTGACCTGAAATAGGCACCTGAAATAGATATCTGAAATAGATTTGAATGTCTTTTGTAGTAACAGCCACATTGGATTCTGTGCCTGCAGGGTAAGAGTGCAATAAGAGAAAATGTTAAATAGAAATTTCTGAAACTGAGTCCTTCAATTTGTTCAAAATAACAAGTCAAGCACATTACTAATGTTGAGGAGATAGTAGAGATTAGCGATGTCACTGAGAGCCTAATGGATGTATGACAGAAGGCCCTTCTCCAACTTCATTTATTTCACAGATGCAGCCCTTCAACACACTGGACAGCCTCTGAAAAAGGATTGCAGACTGCCTTAGGCTACCAACCAAAGGACCTCCAGCAATAGCAGCTGTTCGGAAAGTAGAACCTTTGTCCCAGCTTCTGGTACATGGCACATAGTCAGCAAAAACAAAAATTCATTGTTTTCCATTCCAAGTAAAAGAAAGGTTCCAAAATAGATTGTATCCAAATGTGTCAGAACATAATACTTACTAACAGATTTGATTTAGTTCTTCTTAAATCTGCTGTGTCATAAGGTAGGCTGAAAAGGAATAGACAGTGTCAACATTCAGGAATACAGCACAATGAACAGCACACTTCTTAACAAAATAAAAAAGAGGTGGTGATTTTATCAAAGATCCTAATAGACTGTACTGGTTAATGCCTTGTGTCAATCTGAGAAGTATAACTAAGGGGCTCAGCAGGGGTCAAAGGTCCTCACTTTGTAAACACCCTGAGTGCGCAAAGGGTGGGCATAGAGACGATGTGAGTGCTACATCTTCCTTGGGTGGGTGGTAGCCTGCTTATACTATAAGGGAGGGAAAGATGCTTGTCCTCCCTACTCTTTGTTCTTATTGTTTTTGCTGTCCTCTGCTACCTTGAACTGTTGCCCCATACCATGCCACCCTTCCTTGGAGACAGGTGATATGGGCTGAAAACTCCACAAACTGAGCTAAGTAAATCTCTACTTCCTTAATTTTGAGTGTTGGGTGATTTTTCTCATCAATGAGAGAAAAGTAATCAAGACAAAGACGCACGCACCCTACATAGTAGGAGATGACAGCCACAGATGTTGAAGATCTCCACTCTTGTGTAGTAGAAATCGCCAGGTGGATACCAATATCAGAAAATGTTATCTGCATCATTCACTTTCTAATGCCATGAAGGAAGCAAAGCAGTCTTTGGATTTGGAAGGTAACACATTTCACAGGTAACAAGTTTGCCATGTGTTTGGATTCCAGCTCCGAGTGAGTCTGGAAGACAGGAAGGACTCTGCCAAAATTCAGGTTATGAGCAAGTTGTCTAACTGCCTGAGTGATGCTATCCAGCAGAACATGCGGTTTTAGTGATGGGAAGTAATAACTTATGAACCTGTGGTAAGTCCTAATGGAAGATTCATAATGAAAGTCTAAGGAGTTCAGGGCTAAGGCATGTCTTACATAATCCAAAGAAAGTGCTCCTGACATACTCCCAGGTGCTAGTAGACATGGCATATTTCACCATGAAACAGAAATTGACTAGCCATCTATAGCAGCCATTATAAGCTGGGGTTCATCTGCCTTGTCAAATCATAAATTTGGATTTGCTGAGTAGCAGTCCATTATGAAGCATAAATAGTACATTAAAGAATAAAGCTGATGGCCGACAAGATAGCTCAGTGGACCAAGCACTTGCTTAGCGCAGGAGCTAGGGTTGTTATCACTGGGACCGCATACCACTCCAGGCCCACCCCCGGGCATTCTGAGTGGCAATGGAGTCCAGGTGTGGTGGTGCATGCCTGTAATCCCAGCACTAGGGAGGCTGAAAACAGGAGGATCGTTATGAGTCTAAGTCACATAGTGAGAGCCTGTGCGGGTGTGCGCGCGCACACACACACACACACACACACACACAATCAAAGCTGAGCAAGACAAGCAGGCAAAGGTGAGCTCCCAGAAAAGTATCCCTTGTGGAACTTGAACCTAGAGCTCACACAGAATCAGATAGAAAAGAAGGGAAAACATTTAGTTTGTTTCACACGTGTGTAGGCTCACATGTATATATGAGCCAAAAAGATGCAGCAATTGGACCAAAGATAAATTAGTAGTAATATTCAATCATATGTCTAATCTTTTTGTTTTTTCGTCTGTGCTTAGGACAGGGTCTATAGGGTCTCACTACATAGATCAAACTCATAATGATTCTCCTGCTTTCAGCCTCCCATGTTCTGGCATTACAGGCATGTTAATGTCAGAAATTAATTTTTTCTGATATTATTTTGTTGTTTCATTTCTTAACCTTTATTTCAATTCTCTACATTTATTGTATATATTGCTATTGTAAATGAAAACTGAAATTTTCATTAGTATATGAATCTAAAATAATTTATCAGTAATAAATTTTAGTTCATTTATATTTATAATTATAACATTTACTCTTGGTTCCAATTTTTTTTGGTAAGATATTTGTTTTTAATCAATTTGGGATTTTTTTTGTATTTTACTAAAAGCTCTAAACCCTCCTTCCGAATATCTTTGAAGATTTGATGTCTATGACATTCTGGCATATAATCATTTGTGTCTTGAGGCTAACATGAACTTTTCCCCATGACAAATGACCTGATGGTTTGCCTAATCAAAGAGCTTTAGTTTTAAGATAAAATAATTTATTACATTGTGTGTAGACTTGATGTTGTTTCTTTTTTTATTTTTGCTTGTTGTTTACTACAGGTAATTCTGCAATGAAATGAGATTGGTGAAGTGAAAATATTATCTGAGGTGGGGGTGGCTCACATTACAAAGGAGACAAATACTGCTTGTTTTAAGCCTTGCTACCTGCCTATCACTGACCCACATTCCCCCAGATTTCTTGAGTAATTCCTTTAGTTATCCGAACAGCTGCAGTACACTTCAAATGAAGCTCAATTTGGTGTATTTTATTTCTTTCAATCTTAAATGTACTGAACCAAATTTCTGGTACTTACCACTAACAGATAATTGATACAGTTTTCAACACAGACAATGACATAGGCTTTTGGAAGTCATAAAATTAGAGGTTAAAATAACGTGGGCCCTTTTTTTTACAATATGGAACAAAGTTCAGACCTTCGAATACTGTCATAGATAGTATAATCCTAAGGTCCTACACAGTGCCTACTACTTCCTGGAAATTTAAAAAGTTCGAAACTCTCTGGGCCTCATACTCTTTGTTTACCCAATATGTGAAATGATAATATTTTTTATCACAGTACAGAGAGAAGATATAGAAACAATGCATACAGAATAACGAATTCAATGCATGATGGCACAGTGTACAGAGAAAATAAGCATCATTGATTAGTACTAAAATAGTACTATTATTCATAAATAGTTTAAGTGGCAGATCATAAGGAGTAGTGATAATTTCTTTTATTGCTTAGAGTTCTTCAATGATTCAGCCAAAAGGCACATTATCAAGTTTTAAAAGTTAAACAAGATGCCTTATAAGTATATGGAATGAGGAAATAAAGTATTCAATATTTGGCTATTGCTTTCCCCAGAAATGATGACCCTACTAATTTTGGGGAAAGAAACATATGGAACTGCTACAGAACTGGACCCAAGGAAGTAGAATGAGCACTGCACTTTCATGGGCCTCTTATTTATGAAACAAAATGTGCAAACTTTATCTGTGTTCAAATGATTGAAGAGTGATGAATTGTTTCACAGAAGAAAAGAAAGAAATAGAATGTGTATTGCACAAAGGTTGCAAATGCCTTGTTCAGAGTAAGCCAGGACATGAAATGAGGTGGAAACAGGAGCTGCTGTCCTGACCAATACCCTACTTCTATCCAAGTGCTCCTAGTCCAGGAGCAGTGGAGAAATGATTAACGATTCAAGCTTATGTAAAATTTTACATTTTATTATAGGATAATCAAACGCACTACGTGGGTTGAAATCATGTGCTGCTCTCTAATTAAAAATGTAGAGATCCAAATTTCATGAAGGCCAGGAATTCTATTGTTTCTAGTGTTAGTTAAAATATGACAGCTTTCCTGTGAGGCACGAGCTGTGCGAGGAGAGGAATTAGGTCGCCGGGCTTCTTGTTCTCATCGCGTAGACAGCTCTATCTCCAAGATGGTCAATGTACCTAAAACCCGGAAGGACTTTCTGTAAGAAGTGTGGCAAGCGTCCGCCTCGCAAAGTGACCCAGTATGAGGAGGGCAAGAATTCACTAGATGCCCAAGAAAAGAGGCACTAAGATAGGAAGCAGAGTGGCTATGATGGGCAGACGAAACCCATCTGTTGGAAGAAGGCTGAAAGGACAGAGAAGATTGTGCTGAGGCTTTAGCGTGTGGAGCCCAACTGCAGATAGAAGAGAATGCTTGCCATTAAGGAATGCAAGCACTTTGAATTGGGAGGTGACAAGAAGAGAAAGGACCGAGTGCTCCAGTTCTAACTTCGGGCTTAACTTTAAGGCAAAATGTTGAAGCAATAGGAAGATTAGCTGTAGGACAATAAATGCAGTGGTTACCACACACACAAAAAAGACATGATCCGTTAGTCTGAGCAATCTTCGTGGTGTGTCAAAGGAGGACTCAGCAGGTCGCTTTTCCCGTGCACCTGGCCCCACGCTTCCAGGAAGGTACAACGATCCTCCCTGCTCTTTGGCTCTGTTTTACCTAGTCAGCTCTGCTCTGAAGAAAAACGGGGAATTCCAGAACAACTCTTAAATGGTAAGTCACTTTTATGATAGAACATTGTTATTATATTAAATTTCATTATTAGTGATTGTTGTGCATTTCTCATTGCACCTAACTTATCAATTAAACTATTATACATATATATGTTGTGAAAAATAACCACAGCATACACAGGCTTAATATTATTTGTGGTTTGTGTATCTGCTGGGAATCTTGGAATGTGGTCAGAACAGACAGATCAGAGCATCTACTATATCCTGAATCTAACTAATATGAGCCCAGCCTCTTTCGCACCAGGGAGGTCCTTTATAAAACGTTACAAAATTAAGGAGACATTGTATTCCCCATATAACATTCACCATATAAACTACATCTTCTAGTTCTTCATAACTCATGAACACTAAAAGTCTATACACAAAAATAAATTCTTAAAAAGGCAGGATTCAACAAATATACTTCTTCCTTTACTTACTTGATGTTTTGTGTTATACTGATCAGTGAGCAACTACATAAAGAGATTTTGTAGTATAATTTTTATTACTTTTATTTTTGTCTTTCTATTGAAGGAGGTATTTTATATTATAATGAAAATGTTGATTGTGTCCAAGTATAATTAATAATAAAGCTCTAAGTCTACATGGCTGACAACATAGGCAATCAATTGCAAGACTTGCAGGAGCTCTAAGAATCATGTGCTGTGCATAATATTTTGTGTGCTGGAAAGAAAATACGAAAGCATAAGTCAAACTGAGGAAGCCTGGAGAGGTAAAGTAAAATGATAGTGAGCTTATTTGTAAAATGCTATTACTGTACCCTGAACAACTCCCTCTGGTACAAAACTTTCCTTTAAACTATAAAAAACAAAACAAAACAAAAGAAAGTACACTTGGAACAATTCATTATCCTTATGGCCTTTTGATAGTTCAAACACTGCATTGAACATGACAGAAATGTACTGGCAGATAGATGGTCAACAGTACCTAGGAAATGTAAATATTCTTAGAAAATTCCTGAAAATGAGGGTATCTGGTTACTATGGAAACATGAAAAGTGTATAACCTGAAACCAAAGCTCAGTTAGGTATCCAAATTTTGGGATCCCTGACCCAAAGGGAAGGCATCAGTTGGTTATGAGCTAGCAACAAAAGCTTTCTTCTTCCTCCACACCTCTTTGCAAGGGCTTATCTCTGCTTGCTGTCATCTGCTGCTATGTGGCTACTCCATTCACCATCAGGCTGTGACCAGTCCCCAATTTCACAACTTCCAGGTTCCTTGTCCGTATAGAGCCATGAAGAATGACAACCCTATGGAAATGTTGATTTAATCAAGTAAAGATATAAATAATGAGCATATTGCTGTTTCTCAAAAGACATGAATTCCATACTATTCTCTTGCACGTCCATTTTGATTTAGAAATATTTGCAATTAAAATAATAGTTTTATGCAAAAATAATGTGTGGTTACATACTCTCTAAATTTTTTTCTCACTATACTCTCAAGTAAAATAAATAACCAAGAAAAATGCCTTCAAAAATAGAACATAATAAAGAAATATATGAGCAGCACCATTTTTCTTCATTGTAGGTAAGAAAGAGATAAAGAACAAACCTTTTATTTAATGGTGTTTCATTTTTATGTTGAGGCTGCAGATTTGACAGGTTCTTCCTTCTAATTGTGAGAGACACTGAATAGATTTCCTCAAAGACTCCTAGCTCATACTGCTACCACTGAATTTTAAAATCAAGGGCATAGATCAGTGTTGAAGTCCCACATTACAGAAAAACCTTGAGTTGTTTCTTGGCACAGTACAAATTTCATCAGTGACACTTCACACACATTTTTTTTTCTTACAATTCAGACCATGTGCAGTAAGCCAGAGACCTGGAATGAAGGTTGAGGGAAGGCCAGGTAAAAGCTCAAAGGAGAACACATCAAGAAGTGAGGTCAAGCATTTTTCACAACTACTGTGGGAGAGGAAACTATAGCGGGTGGTCACAGAAGTGGCAGTACTGAGTTACCAGCAAAATGAGATATTTGGGCTTCTGTGAAAGGAAAAAATTCCCCCTCCTCATCCTCTCATCTTGGGTTCTCCAGAAGCTTCAATGACTACTTGGGAAATGCATGTAGCTTAGCCAGACAATGAAGGAAGTCTGTGGTAAGAAGAAGAGAATGGGCACCAACCTGTGAATCGCAATATCTCTGCCTAGTAACCTGGTTTCAAGCTACAACAGCTTCTTTACATGGCTTGAAGATCTCTCTGTATTCTTGCTGCTAGCCTTGTCTTAGCTTCACATGTGTTATTGATTTCTAGCTTCAGCTATTCTCTACAAGAAAATGATTGACATGGACAATTTCTCCTGTTCTGCTGAAGAAATGGAATTTTCTCTGTGACTACTTGATCAAGAA
>NDGN011480994.1:0-14388 GCA_002564285.1 Tympanoctomys barrerae
AATAATAATAAGAAGAAGAAGAAGAAGATTTTCCTACAGTTTAGAGTGGCTTATATTTTAAGATTTCTTTACGTTCTTTTTTTATGTATTTAGTACAAGGTCTACAGGGTCTCACTACGTAGATCGGATTCATAGTGATCCTCCTGTTTTCAGCCTCCCAAGTGCTGGGATTACTGGCGCGCGCCTCCAGGCCCAATCTCTATTGCTATCTCAGCATGCCCCAGGAGTGGGGCCAGCACAGCATGCTGGGAATCGAGCCCAGCCACTCTGCCCAAGTAGGTGCTTTAGTCCACTGAGCAATCTGCCCAGTCCTCTTTACGTTCTTATTTGAAACTTTAATATAAAAATGTGTATTCCTCATGAAAATCTATACTCTGGCTTTATTTATTTATATTTATATTTATATTTATTTATTTATTTTTGGGTGGAAACAGGGATTGAACTCAGGCCCTATTCTACTGAGCCATCTTCCCAGACCCCTCATTATTTATTCTTAATAGAAACTATAGAAGCCATGAGGAGCTAGGGACTACACAAGCAACAAACCAATCAATCATTTTGCACCTATTTTGCATTTCTTATTTTATACACTTAAGGCAGTATACTGCATGGTACATACTAAGCTCTTAAAAAGTAAATAGTGGGCCAGGTTTTTGTTTTTAATATATCGAATTTTCTTACATGGATATTTACTTTCAACTTATTACTCTGCTATGATTCATGAGAAGCAAAGTTTGGCAGTAAAAGTTCACAGTAGTGGAAAAAAGTTCAACAAATAAAACCATGATGATTATCTTTTCTCATGGCTAGATCTAGATTTCATTAGTCTCTGCTTAGCCATGAAGATATAAGATGAGACGATAGTGTATTTAGATCAGAGATCTCTTATAAGAAGCCTTTTTAACATAAATAATGAATTTGTTATGTATTTATTCATGGTTCATTTCTTGGTTGGCTCCCTTAATAGAGAATTGTTTTATGAAAAACATCATCTACCAAAGAGAAGTCTTATCTCAGCCACAATAAGTTTGGCTGTTTTTCTCTACTTCCTCTCCCCTTCTTAAAATTTGGCTCATTTTGCAAACTGTCACAGTTTAGTTATAAAAGCTGCCTGGAATTTGGAGATGATACTAGACTTATTTTCAGTCTATGAACGATTTTAGAATATTAGACGAGCAAAGATATCTGAAAGGAAATCATTGTCTGAATGTAGTAACATGGAAAAGAATGAATTACAGACATAATTAACACATCACAACCAGATCCTAAACATTGATTTTGTATTTGTGCAGCAAATTGAAAATGTTAGAAAAACACCTGAGCTTTTCTAACTTTAATTTTACATGTTTTACTTTGTGTAATTTACTGTTAACTATTAATTGCAGATGCTTCTTGCCTTATTTGAGAATAGCCTGGACTGAAGTATAAGTGATTCTGTAATTCAGAAACCTAAGCGCTAAGTCTGGATTCTATGCTAAAAGACAAATTTTAACTCAAGATATTGAGTCATACATATACAAAGTGTGTGTGTGTGGTGTGTGGTCTTAGATCATAATAGTCAAACCTCAAACTCATATTAACATAGACAAAAATATAAATACTGTTACATAAACCCAAGTAGCTTCAGAAGAATTCTGTGGGAGCTAGAATTTTGATTTGGGGTTAAAATACAGTTTGTTCCCTACTATCAGGGATGACCCCAGAGAGCAGCCTCAGCCTAGTGGTCTGTGACTATGGAAACTATCTTAGTGAAAATGTCCCCCGGCTCTTCTGCCTCCCTCTGTGGTCTCAGACGTACTTGTGAAAGGAAAGAAAGAAAAGGAAACACAAACTCCCAGAGTCATTTCTCCTTTCCTTTCTCTATTCCATCAATCTTTCTATTCCTGTTGGGACATTCCCACTCCAAAGCTCCTTTGCTAATATCTCCTAACATACTCATCCTCTTGTTAGCAACCAGCTCTTGAGGACTGGGCTTTTAGTATCTCCCCCATATACCAAAGTTTGAAACAGAATCCTCACATCAAATTCTCTGATTTATTAAATCCTCTTCTTGTATCAATTCCTAAATGTCTTTCTTCCCAACCTCCTTGATGACTACTGTGATAAAATGGCCAGAAAGCAAAAATAAAAATTTCCTGCTTAACTTCATATTTTTCTCTATTTCCCTATTGCTGCTAGTAATTATAAAACAGCAGCACCAATACAATACCAGAAAGTGAATTCCACAATTCATCAGAGTCAGGATCAACAAGCTGTATATTCCCCCAAAAAGTAGGGTAAGCCCTCAGAGAGAAAAGCAGAAATGTTTTAGAAGACATACTGACAAAGACGCCTTGCCACCTGGAGGGCTACACTCACAGAAAGCTCTGGACTGAAGCCCCTCTCTCTACACCCACCTTTATTCTTTGCTTCTGCAGAACCATGCGGGAGCAGACCACAGCTGAAACTGAGGAAATCTCTTGCACTGGCTAGCAGAAAATGCTTGGGAAAAGCCACTCCCCCTACACTAGGCCCAGCTGAACTACTGAATCTCAAACTGAGGCATAAAATGTATCTTCTCATAGAAATAGTATGACAAAAGCAGCTATGGTCTACAAGGCAGTAATACTTAACATTGTGATAAAACTGGTACTCAGAAACCTTTGTAGAGCCTTTTATAATAACTAGAGTTTTCACAGTATCTACTTTAGACTACAACTAAGACATGCTATATTATGTTACTTTGTTTTAACACATTGAAGAGACACTATCTACTTTAATCAGTCACCATTACCTAAGATGGTTAATTTAAAATATTTTTCCCATATGGCTGCAAATTTTAGAACAGATAGAGACTTTTTGAAGGCTGGTATAAGTGTTCTTACTGCTATCTTATATTCATTGATTCGTTTGTTGATTTAAAATGTCGTTACTTCTGAGCACTTAACTGTTTCAGGCTTTATGTACAAATTTGTCTTAGATACTCATTTTTATCCTTAAGCACTATGATCTCTTTCCTGGTTTCTTAAAATGTGGATATATAGTTTAAAAGTGGTGTCCTAGAGTATAGTGTTTAAAACTTCAGGGTGAAAAATTTAGTTTACCAGGCTTAAAGTCCACATTTTAGTAGCTAATCAAACTGAGACACTGCCTACCTTTTCTGTCTTTTATTATGACCATCTGTGAAATGGAAGTGGCAGCAGTAAGCCCCTCAAAGAGCTACTGTAAGGACTAAATATTATCAAAACATAAAAAGCACTGAAAACATTCACAGAAGTAGAGTAATAGTCAATAAATACCAACTTATTAGATGAAATTAAAAAGTCTATGGTACAAAAGGAAGTCAGAGGGCTAGTGAGATGCTCAGTGGTCTAAGTGCCTGTCTGGCAAGCCCAAGGACCTGAGTTCGATCCCCAGTACCACATGCCAGGCCAGCCTCAGAACGCTGACTGCACCACGCTGGCCCCACAACTAGGCATGGTGGTGCACCCTTGTAATCCCAGCACAGTGGAGGCTGAGACAGGTGGATTACTATCCCTCCAAGTTATGGAGCAAGACCCTGTACCAAAGAGAGAGAGAGAGAGAGAGAGAGAGAGAGAGAGAGAGAGAACGAACGAACGGTGCAGGATCTTTTATCATACAAAATTTTTTGGAACCTGTTTTATAGCAGGTATCATTGCTATATTCAAGCTGTAAATATGTAATGAAATATATAACTATGTATTATACTAGGAGAAATAAAGATGAAGCTGTTATATTTTTCTATATAAGTAAAAATCAATTCATTTATGATATGACAGGCATGAATAGCTAAGACAGGCAAAATGGTAACAGATTTACCAAGATAAAAAGACACACTTCTCTTCAGAAGTGGTCTCCCCTCCTAAGTAGGTGCTTTCCAAGGATATCTGATAATAGCTATGAGAGGAAAAAAATGTCTTATTCTATTGATCACCCACCCAAATGGCCATTCTCCCTTTCCATCTTCCTACCAGAGGCCTGTTTTTAATCGGGACAACAGTTGTATGACTCCTATTTCCAGAAATTCTGATGCCAACATCAGCCAGTGAAGGGCAGAGAAAGTCACTGGGTAAAGCTCACAGCACCTTTGTTAGAAGGATCCTGACTAGAGTGGCACATGGATTCTTGCCCCTTTCTTTTCCTGCTTCCTAGAATAAAGCCATATAAGCTGGTTCTGTAGCAGGCATCTCACAATTGTGACGTAATCCTAAATATCCAAAACCTGTGCTTCTCATAAACTAAGGATGAAAGAACCTAAGTTCTGATGACTACAGAGTCAATAAACAGTCCTAGACAACTGCCTAACATATAAGCCCTAACTTGCTAATGCCAAATGCTGGGAAGGAGAAGTGTCACTGCTGAATGTAATTCTTCACAGATAAAATGTATAAACCACTTCTGGGTGACTCTGGAGTAAAACGTGAAGAGGGATCACAACCAGCAGTTCTGAAATAGGGCAGCTAAGAAATGTAGAAGTATCTCAGAAGTAACAAAAAATACAGGATATAGACCACCACTGAGGCTCAAAGATATAGCAGAAATTTGTTTATCAAATTATAATATATAAGGTTAGTTTATTGTCAATCTTATTTACTTATTTATTTTTTAATTTTTAATTTTTTTGGCAAAACCAGGGATTGTACTCAGACCCTTTGTGCTTACCAGGCAAGCACTTATTCTACTGAGCCATCTCCCGGGCCCAATGCTATCTTTATTTATTTATTTTTTTGNNNNTTTATTTTTTTGGTAGAAGCAGGGATTGAACTCAGGCCCTTGCACTTGCCAGGCTAAGTGCTTATTCTACTGAGCTATCTCCCGGCCCCCTTTTTTTATTTTTTAAAGAAAATAAAATATAGTTAAAAAATTAGAAATGATACAGAATTCCACTAAATGACAGGAATTCAACAACGGTTGTTATATTGCATTTTGTTATCTCCAAATCAGTCATTCAGATTTCTAGATATAAGCATGCAAAATTGGTTGAAAAATTAAAAAGAAAAAAATTAAAACATTAACTGCTCCTTTCAATTGACTAGCAGAAATCAACAGCATAGCTGTCTAATCTGTCTTACTCCTACATATATACATATATATTTCTTGTCGCCTTTCTTTTCTCCTTTCCCTCATCCCAGTTATTCCTTCCATTTCTTACCCTTTCACAGTATCTACTGTACCTTTCAGATTTTATTAACTCTTTTAGGCTCTTACACCAGGGAAACAACTGTTTACACATGTGGGTATGATTTATTTCACTTATGAGTAAACTCAAACTCCTATTGTACAGATAGCCCCATCTCTAATAAATGCAAACTTATGTTAAAGTGGAAATCTTTATTAAATGCTTCTAAAGAATAGGGATGATGCTATTGGTGGATGCACATATGGTATTTCCGTAGCAAAAACATTATCAGATAAAAATATTTTTGTTGTCTAGTGTAGTCTAAATAAAGAATAAGAAGCCCTCCCCAGAATGTTGTTTATAGTGTGATTCACAGAGAAATTATAATTATTTATTATACGTAAAATAACAAAGAATTTCTATCTAACCTTTTCAGTTGCTTCTGGTCATGTCTCCACATATTCATGTTAGTGCTAAGCCAAAGGCCATCTATTTAGTTACTTGTTTTTACTGACTTTCATCATTTTTTGGCCTCACTGTTAACACAGAAAACTGTTACTCTATCTAAAAGCACAGAAGTATGCTTCTGCTAGGTTCTTTTTTTTTTTAAGTCTAAAATTTTCCTCAGTAGAATGTCTTTGTAACAAAATAAGAAGCTTTGTCCAAGTCTGTGGGAAAGCAGAGCTATTGCTCAGCATGAAAAGTAATGGATTAGCGACACTGATAGATGAAATCCTCTCCTTATCCTTGGCAAGGAAAATGACAGGATAAGCTTCCCAAACTAGGTCCCTAGGTGTCAACGTTAGGTCTGATAAACATTAAATGTCTCACTTCTTCCATGAAGTGGGTATATGTCACACACTCTCTAACGGAAGATTTATCCTGTAGTGAATGGACTGTTAAGTAATAACCTTATGCATGAAATTGTTGTGAGCCTTTTGAATGGAACAGGAATTTTCAGTAGTCTTACATGTCTGAGATGTAACTAAACTTTGAACCTAATGTTTAAGTATCATATTGCATTAGATTCGGTTTTTAGTAAAGCAAAGGCTTATGAGAAAAAGGAGCAAGGTTGGATAAGAAAAAGAAAACAATGCAGTTTACTAAAATCTTAGGAAAGGAAACAAAATGACTAGTCTCGGAATTAGTGCTTTAAATAGTTTGATGCAAAATGTGTCTTAAAAGTGTTTTAATCATTCAAAAACCTTTTACTCACTTAACTATCTTTTTAAAAAGGTTTTCTGACAGAACACAGGCACCTGAATACAGTCATTAGCATTACCAAAGCAGGTGCAGCCTTTGAAAACTTCATTAAAGAAAAATTCGTTGTGAAGTATGTACTTCAGGAATATAATTTATACTCAGATATCAAACATGCTGATACATAACTTATTCCTTATACAAAACTCACCTTCAAGGATACTAGGGGAAAATGAGGAGGAATTTCTATGTCAATCTTTCACTGAAAAGCATGTTGAATACATATATGTATAGTTACATATAAATATGTTATAATCAACCAAGACTTAAAAATCCTAAAAAGTTCCATTAGCAAACCCAAACAAACGACAAAAATGAAATTCTTACTAAAAGGCATTCCAATTAGGAAACTACCAGGATGAAATATTAATTCAAAATTGGATGATTTAGGGGCGGCCAAATAGCACAATAGATTAAAGCATCTGAAAGCAGGTGCAGGGGCCGGGGGTTTGATCTGAGGACCTGCTGTGCTAGCTCCACCCCGGGGGCGCACTGAGATAGTAATTGAGACTGGGCATGGTGGCCCATGTCTATAATCCCACCACTTGGGAGGCTGTAAACAGGAGGATCATTACAAGTCAGATCCAGTTGTGAAATCCTGAATACCTTGTAGGCCCTTCCCTAAAAATACAAAAAAAAAGGATGATTTATCTGAATTTGCAGCATATGTTTTTCCATGATTTATGAGTTATACATGTTTTAAATATGTGATAAATTAGGGCCAACAAGATAGCTCAATGGACTAAGCACCTGCTTAGGCAAGCACAGGGACCCAGGTTCAATCAACAGCACCACATGCCACTCCAGCCATACCCCAGACTCGCTGAGCTGATGAAACCAGGCTTGGTAGTACATGCCTGTAATCCCAGAGCTGGGGAGGCTGAAAACAGGAAACAGGAGGATCACTACAAGTCTGAGCTACATAGTGAGACCCTATACCAATACATTTTTAAAAATATTCACTAGGGGTCTATAAAGAACAGCAGCAACAAAGTCAATTTTTGGGTTGAAGACATCCTATGCTAATGATAGGAGATACTCTAAAATGCAATTATGAACACTTCTGTGACCACTATCTCACTTTCATATATTCAATTCATATGTGAGCATCCAGAGACTTGCTTTACCTTCCTGAGTCTTTTAGTTGCTTGTTTACCATGTATATCTGTCAACTCACTAATACCACATCTGCAGACTTTAGACATTTTGCTAAGTCTTCAGTAGCACTGTAAAAGCATTAACTCCATCCCTTCAGTGCATGCCACTTTGCAGTATAATTAAATCTCTGATATTTCTGTGAAAACTGTCATTCATGGCAATATATATATATATATATATATATATGTATTTATAACCACAAATATATTTATCTACAATAGTGAAATGAAAGTTGAGGGCCGGGGAGATAGCTCAGTATAATAAGCACCTGTCTGGCAAGCGCAAGGTCCTGAGTTCAATCCATGGTACCACAAAAAAAAAAAAAAAGTAAGTTGAGTTGTTCTAAATGAATTTCCTTAATATAAGAAAATAATCTAGGTTTTCTCCCTCCTTCATCCAAAAATGGATGTCTGAAAAAGATTATCTAGTAAATAAGTCTATTTCTGTTGATCATATGACAGTTTATTTTTGAAATATAATAACTCAGCATCACATTAAAATACATTTTTTAGACTCTATATATAAACTGTCTAAATTGTGAAACTGAGAGGTCACGACTAAAGAAAATAGGTATCTCGTCATTAAAACTATTACAAAATCAATTCTGAAATATCATTATAATGGTAGTATGTAGTGCTATCATTTTTATTTTTTTCTTTTTTTGATAACCTTTATAAGCCATAGAGGAAAAAATCCTTTTCATCAATATACCTTTACAAATATTATAGATTTCTAAAGTTAACTAACACACCCAAATGTACAGTTTGCAAGTACATGAAATCTCATTGGAGGGCTGGCCAGATAGCTCAACAGACTAAAGCACCTGCTTAGTCAGAGTACAGGGACCCGGGTTCAATCCCCACCTTGCCGTGCAAGTCCTGCCCCCAGGGTGTGCTGAAGTGCTGATTGAGACTGGGCGTGCTGCCACATGCCTATAATCCCAGCTCTTGGGAGGCTGAAAACCAGAGAATCACTACAAGTCCAATCTACACAGGGAGACCCTATAGACCATATACTAAATGCATTTAAAAAAAAAAAATCTCAATGGAATATAAACTACTGTGAAGTAAAACTGAAAATATAAAATTAAATGAGAAAAATTAAGTGCTTAACATATTAATTTGTATATACCACTATACTAGATCCATTACAGCCTTTCCCACTAATCTAATTCTGTATCCATACTATAATATATAGATCCCTCACTGCCATGTATCCTCATTTTAGTTAGCAACACATTTAAAGAATTCTACACTCCCCTGTAGTATATTTAAACTAGTATAAGTTTGAGAAATCTAAAAATCACCAGATTTCAAAGGAAGTACGACCAGCTATATTTTCTTCCAATTATCTTTAGTAAGCACACAATTTATGTGTCTTACATAAATGCTTTCTTGAACCATTCTACTTGTGCTTCCTTAATGAAACAAATTTTCCTCTTGTAACCAGAAGTCAGCTGTAAAAGTAAGTCACCTGGGAGCCTGGCCAAAGTCTGAAGCAGCACAGCTGAAGGGTACAGCCATTTCACAGGGTCCTCTCAGAGAGTATTTGGTTTGCTTTCCTAACTTTCTAAAAATAGCAGATTACACAGGCTACCTCCATCTCATGGCTGAAGAACTCAAAAAAGGCTGGACTACAGATTTCAGTAACACATACAGCACATTTTAGCAAAGAAGCCAGGATATTACAAGTCTTCTAAATTCCTTCCGCTTACTTTCTGAGACAACGCAAGTGATCTGGCGGTTACTGGCACGGAACTCTCAAAACACTCCCAAATTTCAGAACTTTAAGCATGAGTCAGACAGTTACTTTAACTGTTTTAAAATCTGTTTTTGATCTATTAATGCCACAAAATCTAATATTGAAAGACCACTATCTAAACTGTAGACTTCTAAATACTGCAAAATCACATAAGTCCTATTTTTTAAAACATGACTAATGAAATTGTATATTCCAAACTGCTTTTAATTAATTCTTAACATGTTATTTCACTAACATTTCAGAAATTATTTTACTGGGTATAAAGCTCCAACATTACAAAACATATTGCACCTATTTTTTAAAATCTAAAATATTTTATCATGGTTTTACACACTAGGAAATTCAGTTTTTCTTAAGACATAGTTTACACTAATTAGTAGCTATAATGATTCATTTTATAAATAAACTTGAAATCTTGAAATAGTTGTTTAAAAAAAGTCCTCAATGCGGCAGTTGAATCTTAACCACATAGCATGTCATTAAGCAACACCAGTGCTTTACTCAAAGGGGAACTGTTCTGCGGCCACAAGTGAGCAGCAACTAAAAAAATATTTTGAGATGGAAAAATAGTAACTGAATATTAATGTTTCACAATGTTTTCAAATGCCATGGAGGCAGGTCTTCTGTTAAGCTCCTCAGGGTCTCGGCTATAAAGGTTTTCCAGCTATAAGGGTGCCATCAATTGTCTATGAGACTAAAAATTATATTTACTAGTAATTGGATCAAAACAGGGTTGCTTATGGACACAGCTGGTTACTGACAAGAGCGATTAGCACTTTGCCCCTCATATTAAGGGTCCCAGTCTAATTACACTGGAATTCAGTCAGCACGAATTGAAGCATACATACTCACAGGCACAACCACCGTGCCCTTCATCAGTGCCTTTCAGAGGATAGAGGAAGGTCCACTGCTGACGTACAGCTCCTGCTCAGTGGTCTCTGGGACTATCACAGTAAGAACAATCTAACGTTTTAAGATATTTTTCTTGTTGCTAATCATTTTATACTACTTTGACAATGATATCCTTGGAGTATTTGGCAAAAACTTTAATTCAGCAAAGTAAGCAGTCCTAAGTATATAAAAAAGCAATCAACTGAAACAGTTAATTCATATCTCACCATGATGTTATTTTCAAAAGCATTATTATACCTTATTAGTATTTTTAAAAACAAGATGGTCTCTTTAAGACTTTCACTTTTCACTGTGCATCTGTATATAGATGTGATAGTGATCATTCCTTATAGTTTCAGAGAATTACCCTGAGGCATTGGTATTCAGAAGTAATTTAATTAAACCAAGTAGGTTTAGAGTACCCAAGACACATTTCTACTCTTGACCTTGCATGTTAGAATAAAGGCACATAAAGTATCTTTTAAGACACCTAATTTCAAACCTGATACCTGCATTACAAGATCAACCAATGACATTCTTGAATGTCAAAAAATACTAAAGTAAATCTTCTAGTTACAGTGCCCAAGAAGCTAATTTTTAATATTTCTAGCTGATACTGTTAAAATTAAAAACTAATCACAGTCTAACAGAAAATAAACTTATTTCACACTATAATTTCTAAGGATGAAACATCCAACAAATAATAGCAGTGTGATGGGGTTCTACTTCTTTGTAAAATTCACACTGAACAAAGTTTTTGCTCCAAATAAGGTACTATAGCATCAGTCTGAAATTTCACTTTGATTTATGTATTTCACAAATAAACAGCTTCTGCTCTTATTAAATATGCCTATAAAATAAAAAAATCCAAAATGTCAAAATATTAAGAGTAAAATGTGTAAGATTTTCTGCTGTTCTCTTTTAACAATACAGCACCCTTACCAAAAAACAAAAACAAAAATCATCTTCACTTAGCTACTACTGTCATGGCCTTCTATATAATATATGCACATGCTAAATATACACATATCTACATTTACTACTCCCCAGGCTGACACCTACTTTGCTATTACTATGTAAAAATTACAATTATGTCAGTAGTATCTGCTCTAGAAAAAAAGTTATGAAGTCATTAAAGGAATAAGTTATTCACATCAAAGTTTGTCTAGACTTGGTTCTGTCATAAGCCGCGAAGTTCTCAGCCCAATATCAATAAAAAAGCACCATATAACTGAACTACTAACAAAGCAATCCACAATTCCAAACTCAGAGGACTGATGTTCACGTCACCTTTATTCAATTATGCAGATCCTTAAAATAATATAATATTTACTCACTTTCAATGAATCAAAGCAGGCGATTACTCGTCCATTTTCAACTTGGCAGCTTTTCGAAGGATGTGCAAATTTACATTCCGTGTCTGGCCGTGAGCAAGTCCCCCTTTGGAACTCTCTACATACTTCCAGTGTTAGCCATTTTGTGTCCCGAATTGGTGTGACATTAACAGCCATGTTTAGATTTTACAGGTAGTTAAAATTTTTCAGTGAAACCAACAAACCCAACCCCCGAAAAAAACAGCAACAACAACCAAAACCAAAAAAAGATAAACTGATAAAACTGTAAAATAATGAAAATGTCCCCTCCAAAATACTTTTCCCCTAACTCCCTGCTTTTAAAAGTACATGGAAAATTGTATTGTCAATATCAAGGAAAAGATCTCCCACTAGAAATTCACAGCATGAAACTGTTAATTCAAAGAACTTTTGGTTTTGAGAGAAATACTAGAATTATAAGTAGATGAATGTTTAAAAGTAGGGCCTGGAATCAGCCTTGTGCTTTCAGTAACCCCTTCCCAGTGCCAATTTGGAGCCCAAAATGCAAGCATGAAAACGTGGCAGACCCTCTGACACCGAATTTCCAAGCTGCTTTCAGCAAAGTTGTCTGAAAGGGAATCTCCTCACAGCTGAATTTGCAATGGAGTTTGGTGGTGCAATCGGTATTGATTAGTTTGGCATAGACAGATGCAGCAGTTTAGAGCAAAATCGAGAAAATGATTTTGTTTTCCTCCTTGATTTCCTGGCAGAAGATATCTTACTTTTTCAGCAAACTTTTCTTTTAAAACTAAAGCAGCCTAGGGCAATGCCAGATACTTAGAGCTTTTCTCTTGATTATAAGTAGAAATGAGGGTGTCTGGGCTAGAGGTGGAGGGTGGATGTGCTGTCGTCACAGTCTAGCTGGCAGCAAGCAAGGCAAAAGCAGAGACTGCTCTAGAAGCGGTTCCAAGCAGCAGAGACGTCAGGAAAGGCACTTCTTAGTACCAACCTGTAGAGAAAAGAGATAGGTTAAGATTTACTAAGTAGCACTTCACTGATGTCCTACAGTATCACAACCTTGCCATGTGATACCAGACTAAGCAATATTCAAAATCAGCCACTCTCTCTTGCTCTCTCTCCCCCATACAGACACACAAAAAAATACTTACAGTGAAACATATTGCAGCCAGCCATCGTAGATTTATTAAAAAAGGGGGTCGTTTCCCCTTGTGGAGCAATGCATGATAAAGAGATAACCAATCACAGATAGTGTTGTAGCAATATTCTGGGCAGAAAGCCAATGGTGTGGGTTGTCTTATGAAAGGTCGTGCCTGTCAGACGTTCATTACTATGCTATAAGCACAGAAAATGTCCATCAGATGTGACTTATTCCACTGCAAGAGGACGAGCATGTGGGTTTTGAATTTACCCAACATGCAGTTAGTGGACTAAACCAAGTTAGTTTCAAAATAGCTCCTAACACAAGTCAAAGCTCTTGAAGATCATTAGCAGGGAATAAAATGCAAGGTTTAAAAATTACAGCTGACTTCCAAGCAGCTTTTCCTCAGGCTCAGAGCAGGGATCGGCACTGAACAGCCTGCTCCTGCTGTCCTGACACGTGAATAAAAAAGGAAAGGGGTGTTTACAAATGGTACATTCTCCTGACCTATCCAATTCACTTCCTTCTAAAGCGCAAGTCCTGCCCCTCCACTGAAAGCAGCACTCACACTGTAAAACTATTCCATTCAGCCGGCAGACACTTTGTCAATATATCACAGGCAGGCGAGATATGAACAAAAGCATCCTTTATTCCAACATTTTTAAAGCAGAAGCTTAGGTCATGTGGGGAAAATAAGGAGTGCTGTGTTGTCAGTGTGTCTGGTAAATCTGAAGTCAACCTCATGGGAGAAAGTGATTCCATCACAGAAACATTAAATATTAAGTGAGCAATTTGATTCAGGCAGTATGGTGTACTTTGGAAGTTCAATTCCAAATGAAGCTGAAAGGCAGGGGCTGAGGGACAACCAACTGCCTGGTGATCCATTAACTCAGCATGGTAAGACTGCTTACTCCTTAAAGGATGGTATTTTTATATTAAACAACTTATTTTCTCCTTTAATCAGAATGGAAAAACCTTCAGAAAATTTTTACTAGCTGGGGAAAAAATGATACTTTATTTTATTCCTTTTGAATATTGCTAAAGAAAGAGATGAGGCTTTAGAAACTGAGTTTTACATTCTAAAAAGACAAAAACACGGTATAATACAGTTCGATTAATTACTTCTTCATAGGCCCAAATTGGAGTGTAAAATATGAATATATGTTAAAACCATGAAGAATAATACTTTATTTTTCTAAGACTATCATTCTCTGGGTGTTTTTATTTTGTTTGCATGTTTTATTTCGTTTTGTGATAATAAGGAAGGAAATCAGGGTCTTCACAGTGAGCACTTCCCCAGCCCTTTTTATTATTAGTAGTAGTAGTAATAGTAGTAGTAGTAGTAGTAGTATTTTATGTTAAAACAGTGTTTCATTAAGTTACGTAGGCTGGAGTCAGTCTCCTAGAGTGCCGAGATTTAGGGATGCACCAATACTATATAATTCATAACATGAATTTAAAAAACTATTTGGAAGCCATTATAGTTAAGAATACAACTTTTGACAGAGATTAAAAGGACAAGCTCATCCAAGGGTTCCAGAAATGTTTGTTTTCAAAATTGTTTTCAGGTGCTAATGTTTGGTTCCACAAAAACAAAGTCAATCAGACTCAAAAACTTTGCTTCTAACCTTCCTGAACTTTTTCTGCATTCAGAATTTTCTCAATGAAGGGCCGGGGAGATGGCTCAGTGGAATAAGTGCTTCCCTGGCAAGCGCAAGGGTCTGAGT
>NDGN011480998.1:0-10779 GCA_002564285.1 Tympanoctomys barrerae
TTTAGAATATTTTGCTGAGTTTACACACCTATAATATTCAAATAATGGAACTTAGCAAGAAAGTTATTTATAGATTCAAAACCAAACTTGATTCTCAGTATAACTTTGGACTACCAGGAAGAGGATATATGATTTTTTATTATTTCCTTCATTGACAGAGACCAACAGAAGAGGTAATATTATCTAGAAGTATATAAGAAGCTTTCTTAAAAAGCAAATGTCAAGGATTCTGTTTATATTTTATGAAGAACTGAGACTATGAGTAAACAGTTCATTTAAAAACAAACTTTAGCAACATCTTCCCTCCAGAGTACGTAAATTCAAGAGCTTATTCTGGGAAGCTAAATCACTACACAAAAATGTTATAAAAGGTGAGGTACACAATGAGCAGCAGGAAAGCCTTACAGATAATATCTGTAGAAAGTTGCTTTTTTTTTTCTCCAGTCCTCTTTGCACTTTTTCAGGGTTCTACTTGGACAAGGAGATTTCACTGGAGCTCTGGTCTCCTGATAAAACTAGCACCTCGGACTTCTCCTTCCAGTCCCTTATGGTTATCTTCAGGGATATAAGGAGCCAAGATGTGCTTTCTGACACTTAGAGAGCTTGGGAGCTTTCTGACTTGTGGGCTGTGCTTGTAGGTGGAGGTCAAGATGGTTAGCGGGACAGAGGGCAGGCAAAATTAGCGATGCCCTCTTTGTTGGAGACACCTCCTCCGGAGGCCCCAAGGGCAAAGGCACATAAAGGACAGTAATCACTGGTGGTGGTATTGTAATGAGCCATGACTTGCAAGAAGCAAGCTTCACAAAAGAACCCTAGAAAAAAATACACAAAAAATTACATGAAGTCAATGAATGGCAATCTTTAAAGATAGAGGCTACATCCCCAGATTTTAAAAACATATTTAAAAAATTTTACTGTGGTTCTTTGAGACAGAGTCTTGCTAAGTTGTCAAGGCTGGCCTTAAAAGCTTGAGATCCTTCTGCCTTAGCCTCTGCAAGTAGGTGGGAATACAGGGAACCACACCTATTCTTTAGGGATGAATATATAAATCCAAATGGCACGGCTGTGCTTCTGGATTCCCATGGGGATGGTGTGACCCCATATAGGATTTTCCAAGGATGGCTTAGAAATCAGAAATTATTAAAATATTAGGCAGTGACTTTGGATCTATCCCTTGTTGTCAGAACTTGCTGCTGCTCATCACGCTCAGAGAAGCAGGACTTGAGACAAATAGAAGTGATGCCACTTTGAGTTTTTCATTTATTTTGACCATGATGTAAATTGGAGTAGAGGCATTGTCTTATTTTTTTGACAAATGATATATAGATTTTATACAAAAAATGCATATGCATATATGAATGCATGTCATCTCAGCATTTATATAA
Organism: Tympanoctomys barrerae; assembly: GCA_002564285.1. Classification (NCBI taxonomy): domain Eukaryota; kingdom Metazoa; phylum Chordata; class Mammalia; order Rodentia; family Octodontidae; genus Tympanoctomys; species Tympanoctomys barrerae. The sequence goes on from NDGN011480998.1 coordinate 1,386, forward strand.
TAGGGACCAGCAGAAAACAGAAATGGGGAGCAATTGTATCTTTTCCTTATATTTACATAGAGATGTGGAAAGGTACCCAGTTCCACCCTGAGCTGATTTGCTAAACCTCCTTCATGGTGATATTCTTCTAGAAGAAACAGCTAGGACTTTATTAAATATATGATGTACTCACAACCTATATATATCCAGGTGGGAGGAAGTTGTTTTCAGAGAAGTTCTGAGTTGTTAGATGTGGGCTTCAGTAAAGAGGAAAGTGAGGATTATAAAGAAGTACTGCAAAACTCTGAGGAGGAAAAAGGCAATCAGGCCTGTCTAGGAGAACAGACCTAGAAATCAGAGGGAGTCTTTTAACAAACCTTTGTAAAGGCTTTACTATTATTCTGAATTCCTTCCTGCTCTATGTCAATAGCATAGTTATCATTACTAGAATATTTTTCTTCATGATATTGTGAGTATAGATATCAAACTTCCAGTTTAAAAGCTGTGTGAGGTGAAATTCAGAAAGCCTCCAGAGGTCTCTGGAATGTATGGAATTAGCAATACACTTCCAGCTCGCAGCTGTCTTCCTTTTGGACAGTCGGTAACCATATAGATAATTCAGTAGTATATTGATATAATTGGATACCCATGATGCTTGCTTCTCCTGAAATGCACTTGGAGATCAGCCTGGAAAGGGAGGGACATAAATGTTGCCCGTTCATATAATGACACATTAAAGATATAGGTTTCTTTTATGAAGCAATTCCCAACTAATTTATTTCTAAATGTCAGACAATTTACCTCTATCAAATTTTCCTGCTTCCAGCATCATATCCTCCAAATTGGTCTTCCCCGAGAAAGGAGGTCACCCAAGAAATATCTCTCTAGAAGAACAGTCAACAATCACATTCCCTAGGTTAAAAAATTCTTCCGTGGCTGACAATGACCTACAAGATAAAATGCATTCTATTTTGTAGGACATGCAAGGCTTTCCTGCATGCTAGCCCTTCTTTTTCCCTTATCAGTTGTTCTTTTCTGATTCAGCAGAAGTTTCCTTGTTTCATCTCCTACCCATTTCTTTCAGATATTAACATTACCCATGACATCTATATTTTATAGCTTTACATTGTCCAACCTCCACTACCCTGTGATCTCCATCTAGGAATTTAATCTTTCATCTTTATAGTCTCAATAGTTAGCTATTTGGCCAACACAAAGTAGTTAGCAAGCAACATTTATTGAATGCCTTGGCCTGGGGTCCCGCTGTCTTTGTCCCTCTGATACTAATAAAGCAGTGTCACCTGTGTTATGGCTCTGCCCTGGCTATTCAGGGCTGGGTGATATTCCGTCTCTTTTTCATTAAGTGCTTTCCTAGGAAGATGCTTTGATCCATGGGGGGCAAGTAGGAATGCTGAGGACAGTTGTAGAGTGAAATTAAGTTCCTAAAAAGGGAAACTCATTGCTTTCTGCTTCCCTTTGCTCCACGCTAGGAAGCCGATTTGGTGGTGATGAGGCAGGTTTGCCTTTAATGATTCATCATTCCATAAAATACAAAAAAGACAGAAGGAAGCTAGGTCCTAGGAGCACTTTGTACAGTAAATTCCTCTCTCTTTTTCCGTGATTTACATACCTCACACATAGGGCAAGATCTTCATCTCTGTAGGCGAGTCTGTGAGACATCTGTGAATGCACACAATGAAATGCCTCGCTGGACCTTCTGTGGGATTTCTGTTTGCAGATTTTAATTATCTGTAGGCACCACATGAATCTGTCTCATCAAGATGATCTCCTCGTGACTGATCTTTAAAACAGACAAGGACTTAATTTTGGAGATGAATAAAAGAAAACTATTTGTTCTCTTTGGAGTATTTGCCGTAGTGATTTTTTTTTTTTAAACATTAACTTGGCAGAAAAATTTAGCATCTGGAGTAAGTGACTGGGATTGACTTGTTCTCAATTCACTTTAGTTATGCATAAGTGCAGTTCCTGGAATCTTTACTCACATGCTTTTTAGTAAAATGTCTTTATAATGAGCCAGACATGGTGACATATGCCTGTAACCCCAGTTAGTTTGACTAGAGTGAAGATCTAGTATAACTAAACTCTATGTATAAGGTTTGTTTGATTAATACATGTTATCAGGTTTTTTTTTCTAGGAGACATGACTAAGTTCTATAATGCAGTGGATTTTTAATGATGCTAAACTGCTTTCTGTAAGTCTTGGGTAAGGCTACATCACCATCTGAGCTTACCAAGGGTCACGGATGCACACCTGCTTCCAAGCTCACTGACCAAAAGCACTGTGACTCTAGAGTCAGAATGTGTGTTCCAGTCTTAGACTGTCAGTGCTGTGCCAGGGTCTTCAGCACATTCCATGTCCATTCTGTATTCTTATGCCATTGGCTTCTTGAAAGAGGAAATGTGTCAAGCTAAGAGAACCTCTTAGAACAATATGTAAAGAGTATTTACTATGAAAAATGGACAATAATTAGCAATACTCAACAAATTATACTCATGAACTACAACTACTGCTTAAACTTATACAATTTAATGAGGCTAACAAGTTGCTGTGTCTATAGAAATCATATCGTTCTGTTTGGAATTATACTAATTAGATAAATGACTCATACTCCACACCTACATCTACAGCCCCTGAAGTCCACACATCAAATCACATCTTATTGGGACCCCTAACATTAAAAAGTAAGAAAACTCATATTTCATGAGGAAAATACATTGAGATTGCTTTGCAATTAATCTTAGAAAAACCCTAAACTAAGTGCAATCAGTGTTTTGCATACAGGAAAGACAACACAGATTCTCACTCTGGGGAGCTGCACCCGAGGCAAGGCCTAGGGCCCCCTGCAAAGAGTCAGCCAGTTAATGTAAATCAATACATTTTTAGGGTACAGTGAAACTGTTAGCATTAGTTTTTTTAAAAAAAATACCATTATTGGAATAATTTTCAGTGAACTGACAACCAGTAGTGTATCAGGTCTTCCTCTTTGAAATGTATTCTTTTCGCACCATCAGCTCTCTTTACTTTACTCCATGTAATTTCTACTGGGTTTTCCATGCATAAAAGGGAATATATTCTCATTCCAAGTTTCTCTAAAAAGTGAGTTTTTCATTGTTACAGTGGATAGGTTCAAGTAGAATGATGGTTCTAAAGATTAAGTTAGAGATGATTAAGCAAACAACAGCAATAATAAAGTACATAAAGTTTGGATTTATTCAGTTATATAAGTTGTCCAACAGAATAGCTCAAATATCTTCTACTTAAATATTAAAATTCTAATCTGTCAGGCTGGGGACATAGCTCTGCAGTCTAAGTGCCTGCCTGGCAAGCACAAGGGCCCGGGTTTGATCCCTGGTTCTGCATGCCATGCAGGCCCTGAAACCTGGGTGCACCCTGTGGGCCACTGAAACCAGGCATGGTGGCTCACCTCTGTAATCCCAGTGCTGAGGAGGCTGAGACAGGACGATCTCTATGCATCTGAGCTACTAGTGAGACTCTGTACCAAATTAATAAGTGAATAAATAAAAGATTTTTAAAAATCTAATCTATTTAAACTCTATTCTTCTAAGAATGATGAAAGATATTTTCAGAAAATTTAAATTAGATTTTATTTTTTCTGACAGCTATAAGAATTGTCACTCATCATATTATTTTAAATCAATTTGCCCATTCCTTCAATATGCTAACATTGAAGATAAATTCTATTCATGGGACAGGGGAGACAGCTCAAAAGAAAAAGCACTTGCCTGGCAAGCACCAAGTCCTGAGTTCAATCCCCAGTTCTGAAAAAAAATATTCTATTCATTTACTATCAGAGAAAACACGTTAAATATATGTTGAAGTTGAGACTTAAAAGTGAACATTTGAAAATTCCTTGCAATTTTATCATATTAATTGGTGGAAATAAATGTAAAATAAGGGCCTAAGAGATAGCTCAGGGGTCTAAGTGCCTGCTTGGCAAGTGCAAGGAGCAGAGCTCAATCCGCGGTACCATGTCAGCCCTGCGTGGAGCCGACCACTGAACTGGGCATGGTGGTGCATGCCTATAATCCCAGCTCTGGTGAGGTGGAGACTGGAGGATCACTATTAATCTGAGCTGCATAGTGAGACCCTGTTCCCCTCCCCCCAAAAAAAAGAAGAGTAAAGAAATGTAAAATAAACCTGCTTATTTCAAAGTTAGCTTTTTCTTTGTCATTATGTTTATGTAATTTCTAGATTCATGCCTGGCCACGTGAGGTACTCATTAAAAATTTGTCATGAGAGAATGAAGGAATGAAAGATGTGTTCTCTGCTGTCAGAGAAAAGCTAGGTACCTATAAAACGATTCCTAAGTAGATAAATCAGGCAATAAGTGTGAAATCGGGAATACTAAAATAATGCTAATATATGTGATAAAATATATTCGATTGGAGCTGGTTCTTAAAGATAGAAGAATTGAAAACCTAAAGTTGGAACCTGAAAGGAAAAATGCTGAAATCCAGGAACTAGAACATGGGATCACTCAGTGGGAGGAAGGCAAGACCTGCACAGGTGTTGAAAGTGCTGCAAGAAGGTGACATGGGAAAGGTGAAGGGGAATCACTTCTGCAAGTTGATGAATCACAGTGTCGAGCATGAGCTAGCTACACAGGCGCCTGGGCTTCATGCTCTTTCCAACAAGAAAGGGCTATAGTGAAGGCATGCCCAGCACAGTCAGCCAAATACCAGGGTGGAGAAAGGAAAAAGAAACTCTGAATCTGACCCACGCAGGTGATTACACTAGCCTTTGAAGTCAACACAAAAGTTACACTTTCAGGGTTTTTCAAAAATATAGCTATTTAGTGTTTTGAAGCTGCTAAACCAGGCAGTTCTGTTGAAGGAACAACAAGTAACTAGCTAAGTCTATAATTTCATGATTTTTGGCTTAAAAGTGAAAAGAAAAAAAGTAGAAGTCCAGTAGGACTTAATCATGATATTTACTATCCATAATAATATATCATAAAGTGATAATTCTTATCAATTAATTTTTTCATCATTCAATAGAGCTACTTTACAATTCCATATACATGGAATATATAAATTATATAACATATATAATTATATTTTATATAATGCATATATATATATTCAATTGATCTTGAAATATCTTGAAATAAGGAATCTTGTGGTAATATATTTCTGAAATACTATAAAACCAAAGTGGTCATCACTTCATTAAAATTAAATTTTTTATTAATACATGTTTGCCATACATAATGATCACATTCATCATGAGGATTTGTAAATGTACATAATGTGTCTGAGTTCTTTCTTTTCCCATTTCCTTCCATCTCTTCAACCCTTCTTCCCCCTCCCAAAGGGTAAAGTTTATACAAAGAAATAATATCTGTAGTGGAGAAATAATATACTCCATAGTTCAATGAGTATTTATTTTTAATTTTTAATAATTTGAATTAAAATCAATTCTTCTGTTGCCCCCGAGGTTCTGAAAATTCTACACTAGAACTAGTGTTTGTGAATTTCTCTTCATTTTTAAAGGCATTTCATATTGGATGAGATGTCTAAATATCCGAGACTTTAAATAGTTGAAACATACCTAGTAGTTGGAAGGCTATGGGTGAGGTTACTTTTAATTGTTTAGCATGTGGGATGGCCTATTTTTCATTAATACTATTTGATTATGTAAATGCATATTGCTTAGCAATTTTAAAATTTCTTTCTGAGTCAAATGTTGCTTTGGCCTTTTTCCTCTGATTGGTTTTGGATGTGTTCCAGAGTAACAACTGGAAAGATGATTTTTAAGTTCTGTAGCACTTTGTGATGCACATCACAGCAGGGCTTGTCTCCCATGTGCATCAAATTATGAAGGCAACCAAACAAGTGATCAGTTTCTAATGAGCAAGGGACTCTTTGACATCTGCTCTGGCTATTTTTATTTTTGCTTATCTACATTTGGTTAGAAACAACAGCTAGAAATTCTAAGCATGGAATACGTGCAATCCTAGTAAGTTATATTTTCCTGCTTCGTTGAATAGAACAAGCTTTTATTATAGATTTTTGAAGCTTGGTGTAAGTCAGTAGATTGTACTTTTGGGTTTTGAGTTTAAAATACTGACAGCACTGTTTTAAAAGGTACTTACAGAACGATTTATAAAAGGATAGCCCTCATATGTTTTAGTTTGCAAATAACATACTGTTTATAGTTTTTGTTTTTTAAAAAATGGCCTTTACATTTCAATTCTAAGGCCCAGTGGCAAGATTGCTGAGGACTACAGACCTGGACCTGCTTAGGCAAGGACCAGGACTAAGGAATTGCTCAGGCAAGCGCAGGGGCCTGGGTTTGCAGTGCTTTCCCGGTACCCCCACATGCTAAGCCAGGGATCAAATCTGGACATGGTGGCACACGCCTGTAGTCCCAGTGCCTGGGAGCCTGAAAACAGAAGGATCACTACAAGTCTGATCTGTGAGACCCTGTACCAAATATATAAAACTTGAAATAAGTAAATACATAAATTTCAATTCTATATTGTATTTCACTTAAGTTCTGATATGCATGCCTATTATTCATAAAAGATGACAGTTACAGTATTAAGAACATCATTGAAAATTTACTTGGATAATTATGAGATAATTTAATTACAGCGGGGATGGGACTGGTGAGGTACAAAAATATTTGTTCACAACTCATGGTCTAAGTGATAATGGTGGACACAATTCATCCATTTTTTCACCAAACTGAAATATGAAAAATAAAGCTCAGCAATTGTGCCAGACAGTTTTGCAAGGAGAAAAATTGTTTGATGTTGGTTTATTATTTAAGGTTTCAAGAGAAGAATGGGACTTTTAAAGGACAAAAGAAAGATGCAATATAGTTCCACACAAAGATTGTGGTTTTTCTCCTTTACTATGCCAGGGCCCACAAGTGAATCTTAATTACTTTTTTCTCGTTGCTGAGACAAAATACCTAAAAACAAAAATGAAGGTGAGACAGGCTTATTAAGCTCACAGTTTGTGGAGGTTTTAGTGTATAATTAGCTGACTCTGGGGCATGGGGACATGCATGACGCACGGGCAACAGTTCGAGGTGTCAGACGTGGCACTCACTGCCATCTCCCTGCCCTCCTCCTGCACATGATGAGGGTGTTTACAAAGCTTAGCTCTCTGCTGAGTTGCTCAGTGGACACAACACATCAACTACCACAAGTGTAATACTGTGGATTTGAAAGTGGTAGCTAGAAGGATTCTTTTCCTACTGAGTCTTATAGATTTTATTACACTGTTCAAAATCTATATTCTAGTTATACATAGGTTTCATAAATTTATTTTTTATTCAGAATATTGATAGGTGAAGAAAAGCTACTCTCAAAGTCACTGAAAATTTTAATAGTGAGCAGTTGAACGTATTCTCAGTCAGGGTTTCTAAAAACTGGATATATTCAAATGTAAAAGGGTTGTTTGTTGATTTCTGTAATAAATATTCCACCTGAATTGATAACTGAATTGTGTCAATACCCTCTAATGAGCTTTTGAAGACTACTGAGCTCACAGAATTCATTCTATTTTATTTATGTATTTGTTACAGAACTTGGTCCTTGCACTTGCAGGCAGGCGCTTAGACTGCTGAGCTATCTCTCTAGCCCTAGAATTAATTTTAGAACCTCTACTTAATATATGTCTAAAGTGATTCAGGAAAGAATAGTTCATAGAGATAATAATGTGTGATGAATTGAAGATCTCTATTATTTTATGTTTTTATTTCTGTTATTAGGGGTTCCAGCCATGTGTCTCTAAAAGAAGCTCTAGGGGCAGCTATAGTATATATGGTTCTCCTTCATATTGGAGTCTTTAAATAAATATCGTGTCCAAATGGAAATACTCATATTTAACTTTGATTCTTTTTTCCTTATCTCTTATAACTGGGCAACTCCAGTAATTTTCATTTTACCAAGTTACTCTTTAGACTAAACTTACTTTGTAAATTTCTTGGAGAAATGAAATTGAGAAAAATCTTCAGGACCACAGAGTTAGGGGATCATACCCTTTCGTGAGTTTTAATGCTGGAAACTCCACCAGATCCTCATAGTGAAGACTTCAGGAAAAATATTCTAATGTTGTGCCAGCAATAGGGAAAAAATAACCTAGAGAATTCTCTCTAACAAAGGCCTTTTGTTCAAGAGGAAAGCCTTACTGAAACATTTTTCCACTTGAGGGAAAGCTATTTTCCTGAATTCACTCATCTCTAACTCTCCTGTCTTGACCAAAAGGGGAAAAAATAAGCAACACTTGTGGTGGCCATCGTTTAGGGACATGTTGTTGTGGCTTGTGTCTAGATATATGCCCAGACCTCATGCAGTCATAGGAGGGGCTTTTTCAGAGGATGTTGGATGTAGAGTGTGTGATGCTGGGATCAAGGTGTGTGATTTAAATTAGTCCACTGATTAGTGTGGTTTAGCTCTGGGTGTGGACAACGGCAGAGCTCAGTCTGGATGTGAGTGCTATCATCTCTACAGGTATGTAAGCTGGGTAGAATATAAAGGACAGAAAGAGGGCTATGGTTGGCACAGCTTGTCACGTGCTGCTCGCTGCCTTCTGCCTTGTACCTGCCATGAGCTATTTCTCCTTGCCAAGCCATGCTGTTTTGCAGCCAGCAAATTATGAACTGAAATCTCTATAAATGGTAAGCTACAATACATACATTCATTAAAAGCCTGATTTTAGTGATCAGACATAGTGATATATGACTGTAACACCAGCACCCTGAGTGGCTGTTTGAGACCAGCCTTGCCAATTTAGTAACTTTAAAACCCTGTATCAAAATTTAAAAAATAAGAAAACTGGAGAATACAGTTAAGTGCAAATATACAGGGTTCAATCTGTAGTACTGAAAAAAAAGATAGACTGCATTTATAGACTATAAATCTGTAGAAAATTTTCTTTCTCTCACATCTGGCCACTGCATCAACAATGATAGAGTCTAAACCTTCTTTAAAATTGAAAGACCAACATTTTGTTCCTAGCCTTTCAAGGCCAGTGAGGACTCAGAACATAAGAGAATCTGTACTGTAGCATCTTATAACTCATTGATGTCCCAAATTCTCTGATCAAGATTATGGGGTCACAGAGGAAAGAGATTGATGATGTAGAGTGTGCCTAAGGAGAGTCACCTGGAGAGAAAACATTCTCTAAGGCTTTCACAGAGAGCAAATTGGTCAAGCAATGGCTGTGACTCATCCACAAGGCCGACACTGACAAAGGATCTACAAACTGCGGTATACAGCATTTCAGGGTAAATCCTGAGGGGATTTGACTGCCATTGTCAGATACAAAAGTTACATTTCTTGTTATATAGATTTTCCTTTATCTTGGTCTTAACCATTCAGCAGAAAAGTATAAACATGAGGTATAAAAAGTAAAGCCA
>NDGN011481016.1:0-10409 GCA_002564285.1 Tympanoctomys barrerae
AGTGAAAAACCCAGCATCTCATCTGGTCAGGCTGATGCCAAACATCTGGATGCTATCTAGGAAGCCATTAGGATCACTTGTCCTTGGCTCTCCTTACAAATAGGCCCAACAATTAAATCTTGGTTTCAAGTTGCAAAGTTCATATACTTTCCATAAGCATCTTGAGCAGACTGGTCTTGATTATTCTTTTCCATTAAAAACTGAGCAGTTAGCCAGGCATGGTGGCACATGGCTATAACTCCAACAATCTGGGGAGCAGAGGCAGAAGGCTCCTGCATTCAACCCCAGCCTGCGCAAATTAGCAAGATGCTGTTTCAAAGTAAAAGAATAAATTTTAAAAAGAGTTGGGGATGTGACTCAGTATGAAGGTCCTGGGTTCAATGCCCAGTACCATAATAAAATATAAAATTAAATTAAATGAAAAAATGTCATGTTCACCAAAGAAATCAGGAAACGGGGCTAACAATCACAAAGGTGATTCAAACTCTCAGGTTCTCCAAATGTCCACTTATGATGGGCAAAGGGCCTTGGAGCAAGGAAGAAACTGATATGCTAGATGTCTCTTGGCTTCAGTGACCTCACTTTGAAAAACACTCACTTCCTCACTGTGGCTTGGTTTTACACAAAGGTAAATGATACCCACAACTCAACCAATTGCCTGTTAGGAATTTTTCAAGACACCTTGAAAGAGGATAACGGACTAGAAAGTGCTCTGAAGCCCCAGCTGACCCTAAGGTTGCCGGCTGCTTGGCCAGACCCAACGCGCAGTCACAAGGTGTGAGCAGCGCATGCCGCCTGTCCCTGGCCGAGTCACCAGCTCTTCCGACTGCCCTCTGCGCACCGTGCTATTCTCTTCTGCTTCCTGGCTGCTCTTGGCTCACTTACTGCTGTCCACTATGGCCAAAGAAAAAGTACAGCAGGCGACCCCGTGCTGCAGGACCTGCCGTGGACACCTTCTCTCCACAAGGACGATTCTGCCTTCTCCGCATTATGATGGAGGAGACTGAGGCTCAGTAAGATAAAGTAATTCACCTCCCTGGCACTGTGTTGAGACTTGAATTCAAGTCTGCCCATAGCAATGACAGTTGCAGTCAAGATCCACTGAATCTAGCTGGCCTGGGTGCGAATTTGAACTCGATCTCTGGGCTTTGCAACTTTGGGCCAGCTGTTTAAATTTTTGCAAGCCTCACTCCCATGTGTGCAAAATGGAGATAACAACAGTAATGTCTCCTCAGGACAGTAATGTCTCCTCAGGGGTCTGTGATGATGAGAGATCGGATGGAAGTCCTTGTTTTAGTGAATGCGGGCTGCAAGTGCTTGGTAAGTACTCGTTGTTACCTTGAGGACCCGCCTGGGCTGCTGTCTCATTCAAAACTACAAGATCTCTTGACTTCTGTTGCCAGGCTTTTAACAAAACACTCTATTTCATATTTACCTTCAAGTTAAAAAAAAAAATAACTCGGTACTTAAACATACAGATTTTTCTTGTTTGCTCAACAGGAAGTCTGAAAGTACATAGTTCTAGGACGGATAGGTTTGGTTACTTAACAGTGACATTAAAGACTCAGGCTCACGTATTATTTCTCATGATTATAAGATGGCTGCTGTAGCTCCAGACCTCACACCTTCACATGATGGAATGAAAAGGAGGAAAACAGAATTTTCTCCTCCCTTTCCTCTTTTATCAGAAAGGAAAATCTTTCTTCGATGCTTCCAACAGAATTTCTGTTACCTTTCCTTGGTCAGAGGTTTAGTCTAACTTCAATCTCATTTATATGGAAATGAGATTTTCATGACCGCCTTTGACAAAAGTCTACAAACTTTTTATGTAAAGCACTAAGTCATCAGTACCTTAGCATTTGCTGACCATCCAGTCACTTCTCACACTACTTAGTGTCACTGTCACAGCACGAAGGCTGCTAGGTAACTTGAAAACAAATGTGTGCGTCTGTATTCCACTAAATCTTGTTTTCCAAGGAGTTGGCAGGAAAGTTTAGCCTGTACCTGCCTTCAACCAGTCCTAGTGTGATCAAGCACAAAGCTTCCCTAATCAAAGCTAGGTTCCGTATGCAAGAAGAAAAGCGGGGGAATAGCCGTTGGGGCCATTGGTCTCACTTTCGAGAAAGAGGAGGTATGAAAAATCTGAAGTTCTGAGGACTGAGAATAACAGGAAGCCAGGAGCTACCCTTCTCCACAGCTTTCAGGGAACCAGGGTTTCCTGGTACCTACGCCAGTGCTCAGGCTTCCTAGGAAGAGCAGGTTCCCCTGGTGCCTGGCGTACTCACACAGGCTGCCAGTCCCACACCCAGCGCCGATAACTTGGCCGGAGACCTTTGACTTTCATCTGTTCTACCTACTGTGTTGCTATCTATAGCTTGGAGATTTTACAGGGAGGAAGGAATGTGGAAAACAGTAAATATTTCTTTAAAAAGTGACACCACTCATATTAGCATAAAAGATCATGTCTACTTTTCCTGTAAAACAGCCTTTCTAACTGTACGTCCCACTAGTTCCACTAAATGTCCCCTCTCCCCCAGCCGCTTTGTTCAGGAGCCAACTGTTGTCTTGCTGCCCAGCACTGTAGCTCTGCTTCAGCCTCGTACCTTCTGTCAACCACAGAACTGGTCCTTAGTTCTGCCACAGCAGAAAGTTTCCCCAATACATGAGGTTTCTTGCTGATTGAATGGAAACATAGTTTTGTATTTTTTATGTGCAAGTCATCAAGTTACATATGTGGTGCAAAGGAGAACGTAGAAAAATAGAAGACGCCATCACTTAGCTCAATGACTGACTATACAGAGAAAATAGAGATAAATATTAAGTATGAAATGATGAGCATGATTAGAAAACTATTTTTTTACAAAAGGAACATATGCAAGGGGTGGCCAAAAATATATGTGAATTTTAAGTTTTTAAAAATTGTAGAGTCCATTGCCACCGATTCTCCCTGGAGATCATCCCCCCTTGCTAACACCAGCACCCTATTGTTCTTGCCACTTTCTGCGGCAGTCTTTCTTTGTGATTGTCTTTACCAGACAAGATCAAAACTGCACTGAATGCTGCTGCTGAGGGCATCTAAGAGAAAGGCAGGCTCAGAAAGGCGTCATGGTATGGCCTCCTCTACCTTGCTCACCAGATCTGGCACCATGCAACGTCTGCCTGTTCCCCAAGGTCAAAAGGACAATGAAAGGTAGATGTTTTAATTGATTCAGGGCATCGAGGCAGCCATGAGTAAAGACATTCATGAAAGAGGACTTACAGGACTGCTTCAGAAAGTGACAAGAATGTTGGGACAAAGGTGTGAGTATACTGGAGAGTATTGTAAGGAAGAGTAATGTCAATGGGTCTTTTGGCGTCATATTTTTTATGTTAAATATGCACAGTAGTTTGTGCTCATACCTCATGAGTGCAAATCAGCAAATAACATGCTTGGTAAAAAGAAGATACAGCCACTTTCCTCACAATTTTTTTTAAACTGGTTGTAGAGCATAAATATAAAAATTAAGTATAAGATTATGAGCATGAGTAGAAAAATATATCTTTTTGAAAAGGGCTGCCTATATGCTTCCAAATGAGTCTTATCTTACATCACCCCTTTGAAATAAATATATACTTTCTGGTAAGCCCACCATGACTCATCTTCCAAAGCAATTTTCTCTTCTAGAATCACATTTAGACCCACTTTTTAAACCACAGAAGGAAGTCGAGCTCATCTGATTACCGTGTAGCCTATTTCATTTCTCTTAGTTTGGTTGCTAGCTGTTGCACTGCACTTCAAATGACACCTGGATGGTTGCAAACATCTGGTCTGCCTTCAGGGGAGCAGCAGCTAGCACCGAACGTATTTCACAGACACACCTGCATCTGCAGAGGCAGCCGGTGATGGCCACTCGAACCCTGAAAAGCTGAAGGAGAAGTTGGGCCTCCTGCTGCTGGAAAAGCCCAAGGGGGGGCTGGAACTGGACCTGGGAGTTGGGCAAGATTTGGTGGAGAAGAGTAACAAGGAGTCAGCAAAGCAAAGGCTCTCTAGTTCCTGGGTTCAAGTCCCAGTTTTGCTGTTTACTGCCCATAGACCTGGGATGAACTTCTTTGGCATCTCCTGCCTTCAGCCTTCTTAACTAGAAATGGGAATAATAAACCAATGGATCCCTCAAAGATGTTGTAGAGATTAAAAGAGTTAATATGACAAGACACCAAATTTGATGTCAACGTTTGCTACTTCGGCATTATTATTCCCTGCAGCTGAATAAAATCTCATTGACCAGCCTTCCTCGTCAATCTCAACGATTCATGAAGTTGCTCATCGTTCAGCTGTTACATGGCATAATCCAATCAAGTGGCAAAGCCTGACCTTTTCATTCAAACCAGTGTTTCTCACCTCCTGCCAACACCTGGGAAGGGCAGAAGTCTGTAAATTTGTAGTTGAGACGGGGATCTGCATGTCACTGTTTCTCCTTCTGAATCTTCTGCCTTTTCCAATCATTTATTGGTGGTTCTCATCTTGCTTTAATCCTTTTAGGCTACTATAGCAAAAATACCATAGAGAAAGCAATTTATAATTAATAACAAAAACACTACTCATTGTCCTGGCAGCTGGAAGTCCAAGATCCAGATGCTGGCAGATTCAGTGTCTGGCAGGGTCTCACTCTTTGCTGCAGAGATAATGTCCTGTTGCTTTGAATCCCCCTCCCACGGCAGAAGGTGCATGAAGTCACCTTGACCGCTTCATAATGGCAGAAAACCCTTACCTCCCCCAAAGCCACTCCTCTCAATACTGGCATACTGAGACCCCAACATTCGGACCACTGCTGATCTCAGGTCCCAAAACTAACGCTCTTCAAGGAGAATTCAACTGTTACTAGGAGTTGGTACCCTTGGGTGACAAGGTACACATCCGGGCTCTTTCTCTTGGGTAGTGATCTCGTGGGTATTTCAATCCTGTCCCCATTATTGGAGAGCCCCTTCTTGCAATCCCACGACGTGGACAGTTGTGCTATCTAGTGTGCTTGTGCTCTGATAACCTACAGAACTACAGACAACCTTCTCTGCTTTGGGGTCCCATCTGGCCCCTGCATCCCCCAAACTCCATCTGGGGGACACCTGTTACACTCCCATTAGGTGGAAAAGCCCAGCACGTGGGCATCTCTTTGAAGAGAAATCTGCCCTCTCCAGGGTCCTCAGCCTGCGAGGGGATGGCACCAGCAACAGCACAGCAAGGGTACATGCCCACCTGAGATTGGGGGGAAAGCCTGCAGTGTTCCCTCCTGGCTTTCGGCAGAAATTTGAGCCCTCACGAACACAGGGCCCTTTTTTAGTAGCCGTTAGGAGCCGGTGAGAGCCAGCTTGGCTCAGACTAGAGGGAGCTTGTGGGAAATTCCCTGGAGCGCAGCTCAGGGGTCCCCCAAGGTGAAGAACGTGACTGACTACTCGGGATGGAATTTTCTGCTTGTGTAGACAATGGGCAGCCAAAGTGTGTTTCTCTTTCCTGATCCACACGCAGCAACGAGCTGGCGACTGGATTTGCCTTCCCATTCACGCGCCTTCTTTCGCCCCAGATCCAGGAACACAGTGTTGAAAATAAAAGAGGAGCGTGGTAAACACGTACTTCTGGGGAAAGAGGGTCTCGGGGAGGGGACACAAGACCAGCCACAGGGAGAAAAGTGAACGGCTTCCCAGGGAGCCGAAAGGACGCTCTCCCGCGCCGCTCAGTAAAGCCGAGCGCCTGGCGCCCGCGGCGGGGTCAAATGAGGTCAGACAAGCTTACCGCTCGCGTCCCGGGAATTAAGGGCAACGCGGGGACAGCTGCAGCGGGAGGATCAGTGTCCTCCGCCGGCTGAGCAGGTCTGCACTCAGGGGGTCGGGGGAGGTCCCGGGAGGTGCCGCGTCTCCCTCCGAGGAAACCCGAGACCGTGCTGGGCGGAAAGCCCAGAAAAGAGGCGAAGGATGATCCCCGCTGTGTTCAGACCAGAGCTTACAGCACGGCTCCTAAAGCAAAAACAAACCAAAACACGCCTGCAAACATCAACAGATTTTCATCACCCACAGGTTCCAAAGCTGATTCTCTAAGGCGGCAAAAACGAAAAATCGCGAAGTACAAATTGCCCCGAGGCCACGCGACCAGAGACAGCGAAACCCGGGGCGTGGCCGGCACAGAAACTTCTGCACCGCGGGGCAGGGCAGGGCTGCGCTAGCCCCCCTGGGGTGCTGACCTACTCAGCTAGAGGCGACTCGCAGCGCGCCACTGCCACCTCGTGGGCGTCGGCAGCTCCGCCCCGCGCAGCGCGGTGAAAGAAGTGGGCGGGGTGGGGCAGGCGACCGGGACCCCGCGGGCGCCAGGCAGCGCACGTCCGCAGGAACGCGCCGGCCGGGCGGGGGCGGGGCGAGGGCGGGGCGCGCCGGCACCGGTCACGTGGGTTAGCAACAGGCAGCAGCCAATGGGAGAGCGAGGCAGGTGGTGCGCGCTGGCGGCCCTCTGGAGGCTCGGGTGGAGAGGAGGCGTTCCCGGGGCCGCGGAGGGAAACCCCGCGAGGGTGTTGTCCCCGGAATCCCCTTGCTGTAGAGAGGGCGAGCTTGGGATTCCAAGTAGGCCTTTCCCACCCGTGCGTTCCACGGGGATGTCCTTCGGGCAGCAGCAGGGTGCGAGGAGGCGGAGCCCCGCTGCCCGGGTCGCCCAGCTCCAAGCACTTGTTGCTTTGCCACAGCCTTGGGACCGAGACCATCACTTGCATCCACATGAAGGGGTTAAAAATTAGTCCTTGGCGAGTTGCCCCCGGCGCCTGTCTGGAGCTGGTAAGAAAGGCAAGACCTTAGGCTAGCACAAAGCCCAAGACTGGCCCGAGGAGGCCTTGGCGGAGGAAAGCCAGGGCCTGGGTCAGAACAGGACAGCTTGGTTGGTTTTAATTATATAAATGGAAAAGCCACATCCAAAAGGAGAAATAATGACTTTTACAGTAATCCCACCCTGTTGACAGAAACCAGCCCACCCATGAACGCAGGGGGGGCCACTGCACAAAAGGTCTGCGGTGCCTGGCAGGGCGAGCATGGTTTCCATCAGAGCCTCTCCTTTGGTTTCTGGGTCCCCTTCATGGGCTGTCTCTCTTTCCCTGTCCTCTCCTCAGAGTTCATCTCGTGTTTTCTGCTGGACAAATCCAGGGAGCAGATGGCCACAGAAGGGCATCTAGACCATTTCCCCACCCCAGAGCACTTCGGAGGAGGAAATTGTGATGCTGGTGTACGGTGTAACAGGCAAGACCAAGGATGGCTAACCTATGGCATGTGTGTCCAGGGGGCATGAAGAGCCCTCTGCCATAGAGACCCAAGTAGCCCCAACATTGCCCCAGTAGCTGAATATTGAATGTTCAGGTGTTATGATTTATGTCTAGGTGCCCCCCCAAGCCACATGCTGTCATGGGTCACAGTTTGAGCGTTTGTGATTAATTCATGATCCAAGGCTGGCATGATGGATCTGAGTACTGATAGGATCATGGGTGTGAGTGCTATACTCAGCCTGGGGCAGTTAACCTCAAGGCAATATAGGAGGACAGAGACTTGCTCCCTGTTGCTGTTTTTGCCAGTACTCGTCAAATTTGTTCTTGCAGTTTTGCTGTTTTCTACTCCATGAGCTGCTACCCTTTGCCATGTACCAGTCTGCCTTGGAGCCAGCTGAGTATGGATGGAAACCTCCACTAACTGTGAGCCTTTCTTTCCTTAAATTTGGGTGTTGTGTATTTTGTCCCAGCAAGGAGAGAAAAGGGACTGAGACATCAAGTTTAATTGTAGTGTTCCCACTTATAAGTGGATCTGGGGTGCAGTTTAAGCACTCATTCTCTGAAAGATTTGCCATCAAGCGACAAGACTGCCAACCTGCAAGATCTAACCAGTTGAATCTGGGAGTTTCCAGGGATCAAAGATCAGAGTGCCAGCTGACACTGTGAGCCCAGCCTGGTATGCAGGCACCTTGGAGTCAGCCACAGTGGTCCACTCTGAATCTTGTTTTCTTCTTTTTGTGGACTCTGTCCACTGAGTTGACAAGCCTCAAGGACCCGCCCTGTATTGGTGAATAGTTGGTTCTGCAAACTCGAACACTATTTGATTTTTAAATGTACCATATTCTTGAGTTACTGGCCAAGATGAGGTTTTTAAGTTGTCTTCAGGCTGTGTACTGAGGCTGAGTCAACAAATAGGCTTGAGGTTAAGTGCCCCTGCTTGGATCGTGGTTATATAGCATCCTAGCAGGGGATTAGCGGAAGGAAATGCACTCAGGAAGAAAGAAAATGGGGATGGACTGCCCTGTATCCTAGTCTGGAGTGAGTCACCCTACACTAGGTGACCATGGCTCTTGTAATCCTCCCCCTCAAACTCCTCCCTCTGGTGCTTCATTTTTCCTGATCATTTTTCCTTTCTCAGAGACTTCTCTGATCATGGAACAATAGGACTCTTACTCCATGTTTAATATTATTAATAATATGATGTAATGGTATGAGTCATGGCCCAGAAAGAAAGGTATACCTGGTTCTAGCCCTGGCTCTAACACTTGATAGGATCCATAACTTTTGATAAATCTGTAAGATTTAAATCTTGGTTTTGTCATCTCTAGAATGGAATGAAGATTTTTACTTGATAACTCCACAGGGTCAAGATTAAATTTCTCATTTTTCTCATCTATAAATTAAGGGGTTTGAACTAGATTTATAATTTGAAAATTTTCTTTAGAAGTGCATTCCCCTTTTAAAATAGAATCTAACATAAAACTCCAACATATGAAACAGAGAGTGACTTTCTTTAAAGGATCTGACTTTTCCTTACTTAGCTCTTTTACTCTTCAAAGACCTTTGTGGCACCTCTGTGGGTGAGGGTTTGAAATTCACCATGCTAGATAATTGTGGAAGTACTCTCCATCTCTGAAACCTACACACCAAGCTTTGCTAACTTTGAATATGTCTATGATGAGCTTGAAGTCCTGCTTTCCTTCTTCAATTAATAGGTTGCAGGAAATAGTTTCCAGCTTTCCTAAAACCAAAACATGTTTCATTACTCCCTCTCTATTTGTAAAGGCAATCTCTCTGCTGGAGAATAAAATTAGATTTTAATGAAACATAGTACGGTGTAATGAGAAAATACCACACTGGGGATGCCTTTAACTAGGTCTACAACCTTGATCAAGTTAAGGAACCTTGCTAACCTGTCCAAATCTAGAAAATAAGGAGGTTGAGTAATTTAGGAATCATAGGCATGCATGATTATTCCTGGAGCCAAGGCACTAATGAGTCTCTGGAAGTTAAATAATCTCTTTTCACTCTGCCTACAGGCAGAGTCGCTCATCACCCTCTCTTTATTGTGTGTATACTCACCCTATTTAGAGAAGAGGATGATAAGAAGACAAATTGGTTTGTAAATGACACCACTGGGACATCACACTAGAAATAGCAACTGAGTCAGTGTTATGTTTACACAGGTGGTTGAGCCCACAGCAGGCCTTGACCCCAGCTCACCAAGCAGAGCCTCATCTCAGACTACAGAGTTCAGCTGGACTTTAAATGCAGTTCAGGAGGGTAAACTCAGCACCCCCCACACCCCCCAGAGTTTGGAAAATATTAAATGGGAATGATCTGGGTTAAGGACAGAGACCTGGTGTTGGACCAGAAAGAGTGACCCCCACAGGAGAAAAATAGTATGATTCATCGCCTTGGAGCATGCACATCCTGGGAAAAGGTAACTTTAGGGATGGGCAAAAGAACAACAGCTTTGGTCATGGCTGTGGCTTGGTTATAAGTGAACTTTATGGGTCACTGGGTGTCCAGAAACAAACTATAAAAAGAAAAAAGGGTTACCCAACAGCTTTGTGTTGGAAATGGCCATGACCAGTTGTTTCTGGAGGGCAAATGTATTGACCTCAATAAAACTTGATAGACTCTGCACTTGTCTGTTAAGACTGGAATCGGAAGTAGACTTTGGACCTGAATAGTTGGTACGGAGCTGTATCTAAGAGGAGGAGCAGAGGGGATTTTATTCCAAGCAGTAAACAATGTGGTATTCACCTGATATCTATGATCTGCCTTTCATCATCGCCTCCTATCCCACGAAACTGCATGTGGTTACGTCTTCCAGGTTAATCCTAATCTCTAAGCAAGTGAATACAGCTTGACTTTCACTAATTTGGCTCTTTTCCTTTTAATATCTCATTGCTTAAAGTAAAACATTTAAAGCAAAAATACTTAAAAACATCAGCTCTTGAGACAGATTGTCCTTAACTATGTATATGTTTGGAAAAACAGTGCCTCATACATCAGTCATCATTTCTGGCTTTAGTGGCCTTCGGTTAGCCGGCAGTTATTTATTAGGCGTGTTATGTACATAATTCAGAATTACACAGCATAGTACTCAAGCTTGTAGGCAAATGTGAAGCAAGA
>NDGN011481017.1:0-10657 GCA_002564285.1 Tympanoctomys barrerae
TTGCCACAGTTTTTGAGAAGAAACTAACATAATCCATTTTCATGACTTACATATACTGAAAAGTCTTTATTTTGTTCTGGCATTGCAGGAAACATAAGAGACAAAACAGGTTATATTTTAATGTATAAAGTGATTTCTTTGCTTACAGAAAAAATACTTTAAAGTCCAATACATAATATTGGAGATGCTCTGATTTCTACCTGTTTTTTTTTTCAAAATGTTTGAGGTTTAAAATTTAACTTATTCTGACAATTTTTCACAATTATATTTCTCTGAGCAATAATATAAGATTCTTTCCATCTTTCATCATTTTTATTTATCGAAGGCAGTTTTCTGTGGAGCCTTTTAAACATGCAAGTTCCACCCATGATCATAAAAAATAAATCATAGAAGCTCTTTGGTGCTAGGTATCATTTAGCCTAATCTAGACAGTGACATTTGGGCCACTAACAGCATAATCATGGTTATTGCTACAAATTGCTCTATGTTTGAGTTTTAATGTTATAAGTAAATTATGCCACCAGATAAAATATATGTTTCTTTGGGAATTAAACATGTTTATTTCAGCAATGTGGACACAGAATAGAATTGTAGACTTTAGGCTTCTTTCATGTAGTAATACTGCCACCTTCTGAAGCTACGAGGAATTGTCCTCAAGGTTAGTCTTGGGAGACTTCAGGTGGCCATTTGCAGTGATCCAGCAGCAAGACATTTCTAAGGCAAAGCATCTAAGTCAGTAAAGTATCTTGTCTTTATTATGTAGATTACATGTTTCACTTGAGCTATTGATTTTAAATAGAAATAAATATACATACCCAACATCAGTAAAAGTATTATTTCTTCCTTCAATTATTTTTGTAAAAATTTTTTGGACATTAGCATTACATTTTTGGTAATCTAGGATTTTTCATATAAAAGCTCAGTTGACAGGAAGTTAATTCTGGTGTGAAAGTTACATAGCAAGAAGAGTTTCTTGGCAGAAGTGGGGCAGAGGGGACCACAGCTGGGACTGCAAGAAGGGATGGCAAGTAGTTTCCTATCATTCAATCAGACAGGATGCCCTTCAGCAGAACAGCAAGCCCTCCTGATTCTTTAGAATTAGTGAGATTAGCATGAAGCACGTAATGCAGGATGATGGAATTTGTCATAATTTGCATTGTCCTGGAAAAATGCAGGTTGATAGAGCGATGCATCTTGGAGCATGTCATGTCCCACGGGCAGGTCACAGAGGAAGCTTGGCAGAAGTAATTTTGTGATATGTGCATCAGTTGCAAATGCTTCATAAGCTATTTGTCAAAATAAAATAAAATAAGTAGGAAGAGGTTAAGGAGATAGAGAAAGTAGGGTCATTGTAAATGTATCTCGAAGAATTGAGTATGCCATCCTCCAATACCACATCCTCAGTAGTAAACAAAAAATGCATACAGTGAATGATTTTGTTATCCTTATGGCTCTAAATTCTCAGAGCCTTACTAAGACTTTTTTATCCACAGTCTAACAGTAAAATCTTAGAATATACATGCATGGTTTTTCAAATAGTTATGCATGTCCTTTACAGAAATTATAACATACAGCCATATTAGGAAGCATTTTCTGAAAGATTGGTCTGACCTTTCTAATTTTCCAAAATAGCATATAAGAAAGAGTAACCAGTATACAGCTGACTACTGTCAACATGACAGTTACTTATCTGCAGCAGCATTTCTGAAAATGGGCATACAGAATTCAGACAGGCAAAGGGAGCATGCTTGTTTAGCATAGCATTGCCTAAATGAGAGGTCCAATGTCAGGTATTGTTCAGGATTTATTTATGGAGCACCTGAAAGATATCCCACTGTTTTTGACATTAAAAATTTTGTCTACCCAAGAACATTATAACTGGTGTTTATAGGTTATGTTATTTATCTTTCCAATGTCTGCTTCTACTGCACGAAGACATTTTGCAATGTCTCTTTTATTTGTCTTTATATGTCTCAAACAAAAGATTAATGCTGGCAGTCTAGTAACACTGATCTTTTATGACAGTTGAACATTTGTGGGTTGAGGGTCTGATAAGAAAAAAATTTAAGTAAGAAGTTTAAGGAAAATGAAAATATAATCACCGTTAGAATATGATTTGTAATAAAAATGTTTCTTCTCACTACTGTCTTAGAAAGAATACTTTTTCAGATTATTATAATTGTAGAATTAGGCTTTATGAAGGCTGAAATTATCGAAGGCACAGCTCAACATGAATAAATCTTTCAACACTCAGTTGAAATCATGATACACATGAAACTAATGATGCCCTACAATTATGAGTAAACCAAGAACTGTGTGAAATTTTTTAAAAGCATTATTTACTGAGTTCTATAATGTGAGAACAATTATGTAATGTTAGTTCAAACCATTTTAAGTCAGTTTTGTTTGTGAAATAGCCTTTCATATAAACTTCATATTTTAAAACTTACTCTTTTATCTGTATTCTTTAAAATATTGCTTTCAAATGAACTGTTTTAATAATCAGCAATAAGAACTGCTTTATGAAACCAATTGACAAAACCGATTTTAATGAACACTTCCCCAACGTATCACCTCATAAAGATCTATATTAAAAGGTCTCTATTAAATCTCCCAAATATTTTTAAATGAATCCTCTTTGCTCTGTTATTACATTTTGACCCAATTTCAGCATTGTGGCTATCCCAGAAGCTTCTGTAAAATATTTATTTCATTAGAATTGACATTGTAGTCTCCACTTTTGTTCTATTATGCCACATTTTAACTATTTTTTCTGTTGTTTTGTTTTTGTTGCTTACAACTGTAAAAATAAAAGAGACACCTGTTGCTTGTCCTGTAATTT
Organism: Tympanoctomys barrerae; assembly: GCA_002564285.1. Classification (NCBI taxonomy): domain Eukaryota; kingdom Metazoa; phylum Chordata; class Mammalia; order Rodentia; family Octodontidae; genus Tympanoctomys; species Tympanoctomys barrerae. The sequence goes on from NDGN011481017.1 coordinate 2,843, forward strand.
TTTTTTTTTCCTCACTGGAATAGGCCTGTAGTACCAGGTGATTCTCCTTGGTTAGGTTTTTTTCCCCCTTACTAGCAAAGCCATAGTATTTTTAGATAATCTTCAAGGGATAGAAAAGAAAGATTTGGGGCCGGTGAGATGTCTCAGTAGAATAAGTGTTTCCCTGGCGAGCACAAGGGCCTGAGTTCAATCCCTGATTCCGCTAAACAAAACAAAACAGAAAAAGAAAGAAAGAAAGGAAAAAAGAAAAAGATTCTAATTAACTTCTTGTGAATTATTATTCGGCTTCTAAAAAGAGGAAAACGACTTTTAAGTCCCCACTGCTCCAAAATTATAGTACACAAAGAATTTATTTTTGTATAAATTTTTATTTATTTACTTAATCTGTTTTATATTTGAGATTTTTATGATTTTTGTTTTAAAGAAAAATAAGAAAAACAATGACATAAAATTTCAAAACAAGAGCCGGCCTGCTTAGGCAGGCGCAGGGACCAGGCTTCGATCCCGGGTGTGCCATGACAGTTCCACCCCCCGGGGCACACTGAGACTGAGATTGAAACTGGGTATGGGGGCACATTCCTGTAGTTCCAGCGCTTGGGAGGCCGAAAACAGGAGGATTACTACGAGTGCCATCTGTGTAGTGAGACCCTGTAGACCCTGTACTAAATACATAAATTTTAAAAAAATTCAAAACAAGATTGTCGGACAGTAACGATGGTTAAAACCGACTGAACTTGGCAGTGAGCTAGATACATCCATTTTTTGCAGTGTCCGTAAGCTTTACATTGTTACTCTAGCTTGTGACCTGTAATCTCATATTCTCATTTAACTCTTGATACCTTACGAGCTGCTTATTAGTCATCTGTTTCCCTCAGTCAGTTTGTGCTCCCGTGGTTTGCAGTGCTCCTCCTACGTCCTTGGAAAATGCCACACAAGAGTTTATTTCCCACAGGGACGGTGGGTGGAGCGAGCAAATGGCCCAAGCAATGAATTCAGAGGACCTTGTCCAGAGTGAATGGTGCTGCCGCTCAGCGAAGTAGCCTCAAGGCTGAAGAGGAAGCAAAAGGAATTGGCTTCTTACCGCACTCTGCTCGCATGTGGGCTGGATCTGGGTCTTAGGGACTGCCAGGAAATTCACTGCTGCGGCGTTATCCAAGTACACGGTGATCCTCATGCTAACGCAAGAGCATCTCGTTGTTGGTCCTGGGTACTTCCTCTGTGATGAAATCCAAATCACTAATTTATTTGAGAATAAATCGTTCATTTTTGCCCTTGAGGAAGCACACTATCCTTGTTTTCCTTTTTGGTTTCACTAACATGTCTTGAATCAACTGAATGCCTCAAGTATGTTTGGATCTTTTTCTATTTTGCCACAGCTTCAGTAGGAGACTTTATGAGCTTTTACTTTCTTTTCGGATGATCTTTCAAGGATTATGTGGGGTAGAAAAGAAGTCTCAAAGGAAAACGAACTGAAAATAATGATTGCGTGTGCCACAGAGCTCCTGAGAAAGCATGGGCCGTAGAAATCTACTATAGGTATTTCAAGACCAAGAGGTAGACTTCCTTGAGTAAAAAAGAATGTTAGGTAAGTATCTACTGTCTAAAGAAAAGAGAGAAAAATAATAACTCAATTTTTATTGAAATTTTAAATTAAAAAATCAAATTAAAGAAAAAGATTTGAGAGTTATAAATTCTTTGGAAACAATTATTACTAGTAGATAAAAGAAAAAACACGACTAAACCTTTCTCCTCACCAAGTTAGATGTTTCTAGAGCACCTATGTGTACACTGAGTAAGGATTCATCCATAAATTTCTCTCTCATATTTGTCATAGGTTTACTACTCTTGATACAAAAGTCATTGTACTTTTATTTTAGCTTAGATTGTCATACAAGCCCTAAAGTCTTTATAGTAAAATGATAGGGAAAAGCTGTTCTTTCCCTCATCCATTTTTACTTTCCTAAGATCACCAATAAAAAAAGGTAGACAGACAGACAGACAGATGGACATGGAAGGAGTAATTGGCTGCTATAAAATAACTTACATGTATAATTTATAGTATATATCATTTTGAAATTATAAAATAAACAAATAAAAGAGTGACTTCTCTCACTTTTTTGCTTAATTTTTAAAGCAGCATTTTGAGAGCCCAGAAAATACTTGTAGTCTATTAGTTTATGGCATGGTTGAGGTTCCTTGAAGTATTTCAACATAAAAATTTAACCTGATGAAACATCTTACCTTAGAAAAGAAAAATGTAGGGTTTTTTTTTTAATTCCTCATGCATTCCTCAGAAGAATTTCTTTTCATAAATTGATACAGAAAAAGCATTTTTGTAAATATGTGAAAAGATCACAGTGTACACTTACTATGTTTGGGTGTTGGGACTATTGGCCAACATATGTTAATTTGAATGGATGGAGAAATGCCTAGCAGACCATGTAACACACTGCTGGGTGTTTGTGCATGGCTGACCTTAGACCAGGAAATTTGGGGGAGAAGGTCTGCTCCAAATGTGAATTGTATCAACAAATAGGCTTAGAGCCTGGATGGAATCGAAAGAGAAGGAAGAAGGCCATGTTCCCATTTTGAAGAACCTTTATGAGTGGGTCTGTCCCATGTCGGGGTTTCCTTTCAGGTTAGTCTCCGGGTCTCTAGCTGCTTCAGCTTTCTAAGACAGACTCACATGTGTGACTATTGTTTCTACATTCTCTTGGGCTCCAGGGATGGAATACAAAGAACACATTCTGAAATTTATGTTTAATGAAAGAAGAAAACTTCTGAAATGTTTCATTTATAAAATTAGATAATTTTGTGTAATTCTTCTATAAATTCTTTATATGTTTCTCCCCTAAGTTCGCTGGTCTACATGTCAGCTATCCACCTAGAATTGTGCTATGTACTCAGCTAAGCACTTCTCAATCCATTCAAATTAATGTATGGTGATCAATAGTATCAACACCCACATGTATTAAGTGTGCACTACAATCTTATTACATTCTTACAAAAATACCATTCCGATATAATTTTATTTATACAAAGCAAAGAGAAAGACAGCCAGAACAATCATCAGTGTAACTCATAAACAACCATTTTCTTCATTATAAATTTGGCCTACAGTTATTCTGGAGTAAATAGTTTTCCAGGGCATTCAGGAGTTGTCTCAGACCATGTGTACGTATGCACGTGCACGTGTGTGTATGTGTGTGTGTGTGTGTGTGTGTATGTGTGTGTGTGTGTACTATATGCCCAAGGAATAAAAGTAAACATTTTTCCAGAGATAGTGGCCTTTGCTTCCACTGGAGTTTGAAGGTATTTTTGTGCTGTTGATAGGATTTTGGAGGGTCCCTCCCTGGGCTTTGAAAGTGAGGAAGGGTGGTATGTGTAATGCATCACTCAGGAACATCCAGAGAATGAGAACAGCTGGTAACAAGAAGACAGAAAACTCACTGATGACCAGAAAACATAGCTAGAGGGATAATCAAGGGCTAAGGTAAGTGTGTTCTTTCCTTCGGTGGGAGAAAGCAACTTCGGTGTGAGAAAACTCAGAACGAAAATGAGGAAAAATGTGAAGTCTGACTCCACTAAAACTCCACTAAAGGTTTTCAGACTGTTAGAGAAACTGGTTAGAAGCCAAAGCTCAAATCCACAGAGACTCAGTATCATCCTTGTGCTATGCTCAGGAGTTTATTATTTAATCCTCGTGGCCATGCTTTTATTGAAAATTGTTACCTTCATTTTCAGGTACAGTAACTGAGTTTTAGAGATACTGAATAACTTGTCTGAAAACACTTCTGATATCTGGTGCACTAAAGATATGAATCTGATGGAGTAAATATATTATTGAACTCCATGTGACTTCAAACCTATGCTTGTATATAGTATTTTTTGAATTTGGGGGTAAGTAATCTAATGGAAAGGTTAAAACTATGTTTTTAAAAAAGATTGCTTTTAGAGACTGAACTGTGCAGTAAAAATAATAAAAGAAATAATGGATTGGATGCTTAGTTTTATATGAGAGAACAGAAGAACTAGAAATAGTCTTTGAGAAACAAATACTAAAAAGTTAGATATTTTATAAGTATCATGTTCTTTAGATAACATGAAATACCTTTGTGCAGCATAAAGAAAAGGACTGAATTGAAAACAACCAAAATCCCTAAGGAAATTATGTGTTGGCTATGACTTGTCTTGATAGGGGGCAGTGACAGGCTGTGGCAGGCTCCATAGGACAGTTGTTTACAGCACTCTCTTCCGTGAGTGTCACGTCCTCTACGGGAGTCACTTCCTGCCTCACACATGATAATCAATAAAAGTGTTAGGGATGAGCCAGGTTGCGGTACATGCCTGCAACCTCAACATTCTGGAAGGCTCAGGTCAGAAGATATAAATTCTATTCTGAGCCTGTCTCAAAATAAATAACAAAAATAATAAATAATGAAAATGGGGCAAGGGGACTGTGGATGTAGCTCAATGCTAAGACTCTCAGGTTAGTTCACAGTAACACACACACATTTTTTAGGGATAAATGACTATCTGAATTAATCAATCTTTTTCCTACTTAGTCTAGTAATTCATTAATGCCTTCTTATAAGGGATGCCATTTGAACAGAAGGCCAGTGTTTTAGACAAAAGAATTAATATTGAGAATTCATGATGTGGCTAGAAATAAAAATGAGTTTCCTGGCCTCCATTCCCCTGCTCTGGCCAAGCGGCACATATCAGTTTGCTCATATTTTTATTATTATAGGAAAATTTTTTATCAGCATATATTTTATGAATATTAAAATTACTTGGGGGCACATGCCTGTAATCCCAGAAATCAGGGAAGCAGAAGCAGGAGTACCACAGTATGAGCCCAGCCTGGACAATTGCATGACTGAGCAAGATCTTTCAAAAATAAAAATATAAAGAAACTTTCAAGGGCTGAGGATATAATTCAGTGCAAAGTCCTCAAGTTAAAGCCAAATACAACAAAACCAAACCAAAACAACAGAAAAATCTCATTATTTACGTGGCGTCAAATATATCAGTAAATCCTACATATTTAAATAATAGATTTTAGATGATATTTTATTGCGTCTTTAATTTTCTAAGCTAGCTAGGGGGCTATTCCTTGGTAAATGTTGTAGAATGGGTTGTAAATGTTTAAAGTTGTGAAAGGAAAAGATAATGCATTAGGCATAACAGCATAGGCCTGTAATCCCAGTACTTGGCAGACTGAAGCAGGAGGATCATGAGTTCAGCACCATCTTGGGGAGTTTACCTCAAAATAAAAAGTGCTGGGTACACTGCTCAGAGGCAGAGCAGTTTGGGATTTTATTCTCTGTACTGCAAATAAATAAATACTTAAATACATAAATGGAAGGAGCAATGAAATTTACTCAGGAAGTCTATTACTAAGAAGTGTGATTAAAGGAATAAAACTTAGATGTCTTTCTGACTTTTCAGCATATTGACTCAAAACTGTAAATGAAGTGATAGTAAAGGACAGATGGACAATCATTTATGTATTTCAACACTGTATTCTGTATTTGAGGAACAATTTTTCAATAGAGGGCATAGAAAAATAATTACCTATCCAACAAAGATATGGAGACATAAAAAATTTGCTACAATATCTGAGGTTACTTGAACTTTAAAAATTTTATTACTTGTACTGATAATTATGATTAAAATTCACATAATTATGAGAATTATGAGAAAATTCATAGAATTCCCATTCTCAGTGAACACAACATAAAAAAGTTTACCTTACCTATTTAATAATGCTTTAAGTATTATTAAAATACCTAAAATTTAAAGTTAAAGTTGGTTTTTCTAGCATGTTTAAAATAAATTTGTGAAGTGTTCTCTGTAGTTATAAAAATTCAATATGAAGGTAACACAGACTTCACATTTGGATTATCACTACTAAGGCTAATCTATTAGAATATAGGAACAATTTGATGTTATAGTCTCAGGCATCAATGTATTTTTTCCTATCTTTTAAAATTCTCATCGCTTTTATTTATTTATTTATTTTTGTAGAATTGGGGATAACTCAGGGCCTTGTGCTTGCCAGGGAAGTGTTTATTCCACTGAGCCATCTCCCCAGCCCCCTCACTGCTTTTAAAATTTAGGTTAAATCTATAATACTTTCATTCTACCTTTAAGGTACAAGGCACATTTTTCTTCCCTAATGTTCTTTCTTTCTTTTTTTTTTCCCCTTCAGAACTGGGTATTGAACTCAGGCCCTTGCACTTGCCAGAAAAGCGCTTATTCCACTGAGCCATCTCCCCAGCCCCTCTAACTTTCAATATCACTTATAGGTTAAAATTTTTTTGTCATTAGTTCCAGAAGCCTACTAAAAATGTTTAAGCAAACAGTGGGAAATATAGTACTGTTGTGCTGTCTTCTAAAACCTCAAGGCAGGAAATAGCTATCAGAAGGTTGGTAGAATTTAGAACTAGAATCAAAAAGCCAGCTAGATAGCTCAGCAGATTAAGGTGCCTGCTTAGGCAGACACAGGGAATGGGGTTCGATCCTCAGCGAGACTGTGAATGAGACTGGGTGTGTTATCACACACCTGTAATCCCAGCGCTTGAGAGGATGAATACAGGAGACTCACTATGAGTCCAGTCTGTGCAGTGAGACCCTGTAGATCCTGTACTAAATACATTAAAAAAAAAAAAAAAAAAGAATTAGACCTAAGAACTAAAACCAGAATACTCACGGCACCAAAGATTGAAGTCATGTATTACTAATCTGTTTAGGAAGCTACAACAGAAGACCCTAGACTGGATTACTAAAGAAGCAGAAAAAATGTTCTCTTCCTTACAGTTCTAGATGCTGACAAGTCTTAAGATCAAGACGCCAGTCAGCCCAGTTTCTAGACAGGGTTCTAATCTGAACTTATTGATGAGAATCTTTCACTGTGTATCTACATGGCCTTTTCTCTGTGCAGTGTGGAGAGAGATTATCTGCTTTATAGGTCTTTAATCCTATTGAATTAAGAGCCCCTCCCACTTCAGATGGTCCTTATGCCTTCTCTTAATCTTAATTTCTTCTTCAAAGCCCTACTTTCAAATATAGTCACATGAGAACAGAGTTTCAACAGTCATTTGGTGGGGTGGGGGAATAATTCAGTCTATCTTATCTCGCTTCCTAAGTACCAGGCTTTATTATAAGCACTTCAAATATATTGCATCTTTAATTCTCACAAGACACTATAAAATATGTACAAATTTACCATCACTTCATACATGAGGACAAGAAAGCAAAAGATAGGAAAAAAGTAAATGACTTGCTTGACATTATATTATAGAGCTTAGTAATGATGGCATGAGGCTTACACACAGCTGCCTCAGACCTACACCTTGACCCTGAGCTACTACTGCACCAAAGCTGGCAGCCTCCGGCTTCGTCTGTCTCTGGGTGTTCGGGTCGTCTTGCAGCAGCGCCTCCTCTGCTTCTTCCGTCCACACAGAGAAACAGGACTAACCTTCCTCTGCAGGTTGTCCACGTGTGGGGGAAAAAGTGCCACTAGCACCGTAGGTCAGCCCTGCCCTGCATAGTGCCTGACAATATTGTTTAAAGGTGAAGAAACAAATGGCCACTGCATTTTACACTAGTGGCCCAAAGGGACAGGTCGCATGCTCTTCGCCTTCATGTCCCTTGTCTTGCTATTCTCCCCTGAAATGCCAACTTGATTGAGATGTTTTCCTTTGAAGTAAGTTTAATTGGATGGTTCATTTTTTATCAAATATATTTTATTCTATGAATATCTACAAATATATATTATTCCTCTTTTTCTTTCTTTTTTTTCTTTTCCTT
>NDGN011481021.1:0-20559 GCA_002564285.1 Tympanoctomys barrerae
AAAAAAAAAAAAAAAAAAAAAACCCAAACAAACAGGTACGGTTTCTATTTCTACTGAGCAACTAGAGAGTTTTAATCTTAATCATTTGAGAATTGTGTAATGAACTCCGTTTTCCTTTCTAAATGACCTAGTAGAAAGTACAAGAAACAATCTTGAAAGGATGAAGGATTTATTGATAAGTAATTTCCATTTCCATTTCATGTAGGTTTTCCAAACTTCTGATTCTATCTGCCTTGCTCTGATCTTGTTTGTTGCTTATTTTCTCATATAGTTGAGTTGTATCTAAATTTTTATGTTTAAAAAACTTGTGTCGTATAGATGTTCCTCAACCTAAAACAGTTACATTCTGTTTAACTCATGTCAAATTGAAAATATTGTTGTTAAAAATGCATTTGAATCCTAACCTAGTAGACGTCGTACCCTACCCTTGTCTACCTAATAGAATGTATTAGCTTTCAGTTGGGCAAAATTATCTGATATAAAGTCTATTTTAAAATAAATGATATGATGAATATCTCATGTCATTTATTGATGATGTCTGTACTTTAAAAAACAGTATACTGCAGAGTGTTGGGTATTACATATGACATTTACCAGTTTTGTTGGCCTGCCTTCTCCCTAATACCTGTAATAAATATTAATTTTGAGTTACATGATCTTTGGAAGCTCTTCCAGAATTTTCAACTTTTGTTCCAGTATATACACATGTAAACACCTTTGACATTTGCTTCCAATTTCAGGTACTTACAAAGCCCTATGCTAACTCATTGTGTATCTAGAGTATATTATTTAGAATTTTTTTTCTATAAGATGATGTCAAGTGACCCTATTGTATATTGTTGTCTCTGTGTCTTTAAGTTAAATTTACTAGTAGCACATTTTCAGTAATATATTCTAAGCTATTATAGGTTGTTTCTATGATTTGCTTAATAAAAATTCTTAAAGACAGCCATTATGGAATCTAGTAGAATTGTTTTAGTGAAAGGATTAGTAAGAAATGTTCTTAGAACAAGGTGTACTGGTGCCTATAATGCCATCAATAGCGAGGCCAAGACAGGAGAATTACTGAGAGTTTGAGGCCAATGTACACTATATATATAGCAAGATCTTGTGTCAAAACACCCAAAGAAAAAAGAAAATAAGAAAAAAAGGTTTTTAGCATAGTGATTTTTTAATCATATTTTTATCATATTGAAGTATTTATAAAAATTAGTGTTATTTAACCTATATACAACAGGAAATTATAGAATGCCATAAAATTATTGAAAAATAACTGAATACTTCTGAAATTGTGCTAGAGCAAAGGAAATGACATTAAAAAAAGTTTGATTCAGATTTACATCTGGATGACTTGTTTTAAACACAAGAAACAGTTTTGTGGTATTTACAATATAAAATTATTTTAGAAGTAATTTTTATCCTTTGTGTCCAGTATTATATCTTATATTGAAATGATCAAACATACTGAAAAAGAATATTTATGGTCAGAATGGGTTACTCTAATTACAATGGTAGTCATGTAAATTTATGATTTTGCTTAATGACAAGTATATAGTGGTTTATTTTGTCATATTTCATATTTAGTATTGTTTTGCCTTTTGAGAGTATATGGTTTTTAAAGTGAACTTTTTTAGTCTAGATAACTTATTTTTAAGAAACAAGAGTTTGTGTTCTTAGGAAGCTGATGTCTTCATGGATTAATCATATATATAATCCAACTAAAATGTAGCTAATTAAAATGAATTAGTCTTCACAATTTTTTCTCCATGAAGGCAGTATGGTCTGACTTAAATTCTGAGCAGAGATTATACCTTTTCATTTATTACTTACCTGATTGTTTTCCTGGTACAGTCTATCTTCTGACACATAAAGTAACAGCCTTTTAGCTTTCTGGTGCCTTGGGTATGGCTGACCAGGGCAGCCTTAAGCTTCTGGGTTCAAGCTGTCCTCTTGCCTCATCTTCCCTTGTGGCTTTATCTTGGACTGCAGTCCGTGCCACTGTGTATGGTTTTAAAGTAGTTGTTCTTAAACTGTGGGTTTGAAATCACTTGAGACTACTTATTTAAAATAGTTTTTTTAGATGCTGAAACCCCAGAGATTCTGACTCAGCCAGGCTGCCTAGGAATTGGTATTTTAAACAAGAGAAGACACTGTGTCTCATCTTAAGCAAGCACTGTAGAGGATTTTGATGTAAAAAAAATTTTTTTATGCAAGATAGAACACTAGGTTAAAAGCTTTAAAATTATTCCATTTTCACTCTGCTAATATTTACTGACCACTTAGGTTGTATCAGGCTCTTATTTGGGAAGCGTTATGAGAGTTTAATATAAATATTATCTTAGTTGTGAGTTTAAGTGAGTTTTATAGAGCTATTAGGCTATAGATTGCTAGCGTTTTGTTTAATAACAAGACAGTAATTTTAAAAAAATAATTGGGAAGAAAACTGTTAAAATGTAGAGCATGTAAATTGATTTAAAGAATTTTCAGGTTCTAAAATACTAGTAATCTAGAGTGAAATTCATGCCTTTAGTTGTCTACTAAGTCTTTATAAGATTCTGTATGTCTAGTCAAAGTACTTACCTAATACAAGAATATGAATGGAATCATGTGCAGTGTATATTTAAGATGCATATGTCTTTCTCATCTCACTGCAGTCCCATTTACATTTCTCACTTTTGCAGTCTATATTTAACATGGCCAGAGCCCTTATTTATTAACAACAATATTTAAGCATTTTTATGTTTCATTGAAATTTTTATTTTCTATCCTGAAAAATTGGTAGAGGTGCTTTGGGAATCTGCCTTGCTTAATACTTCATAGAAAAATGTGACGTACTGCTTTCATAGAAGGAGCGTGAGCAAAATGACCTCAGTCCCAGATGGACTCAGCTTTCTTTCCTTATCTGACTTGATGCTTCAGGGTTTGATAGTAGTAGAGAGTTGATATTGGTGGCAGTGACAGGGATGACAGCACTTTTTACCACTTGCTGGTGGAAGTACAGAGCTGTCATGCTTGAAAGCCATGGCTACAGTTTATTGGGGTCTGAAAAAATGTGTGAATTGAATGGTAGAGATACAGTACATGGGGTTATTTTTACATGTTGTGTTGTCATAAATCAAAGGAGAAATATTATTGTAATTAAGTTTGCTCAGCTTTTTCTCCCATAAAAACAATATTCCTTAAAAAATCGTTTTCATATCAGTGATAAGGCATTTTTTCATATGTTTCTACACCAGTAACACTCTATTCCATCTGCGGATTGCTGTAATATTATAATATTCTACCTCTTATGATGTAGAGTAGTATATGCTGTTATATTTCTGTTAGGTCTATTATGTCACCTGGAGTGTTTTTCATTAATTTGAATGTGTTTTAGAAAAAAGGTCAGTTTTAACTTACTTACTTATTTTGGTACTGGGGATCAAACTCAGGACCTTGTGTTTGCCAGCCAGGCACTTAAGCCACTGAGCTATTTCCTCGGCCCTATTCTGATATATTTGTATATCTCCTAGAGCTATGTCTCTAAGTAGTTTAGGTCTTTTCTTAGCCTTATCTTTGTTTTATTTTCTCCTTAGTTTTTCTTTTTATGATGTCCCCTCAGCTCCTGTTTTCCTCTAGTATTTATAACACAACTTTTACTTGCTGAGAGTTCCTTGAAGGTGAAGCTTAATTTACCATCAGGAGAACTTACAAGTGCCCATCATATATATATAATGAAAATGGTCTCCAAAAATTTGCTTAGTTTTCTTATTTCTCTCTTTTTGGAGGAAAGAAATTAAAGAAATACAATATTTTATGGGGGTTTTGTATATCTTGTATTCATTCACAAAAATAACCTATTTCACTCATCTCATGAAAAAATAAACTTACATTTTCTGAGGTGATCTTGAAATTACTTTAATGCTGCTTGACTATAATATAATTATATTAGTTATTGGACTTATCAGTATTATCTTTAGAAATATTGCTATTGAGGGTTATCTAGTATCCTAAGGTTGCCATTACACAGTTGATAAATCCTGTTGATTCTGCCTTCGTTGCCTATCACAGCTAACACTCCTTTGGAGAGCTGCTGCCATTGTTTTTGCCAATCCTTTTGTTGCATATCAAGTTCATGGCAGTAACTTTCTGTCTTCTGTGTCTTTCAGAATCAATTGTCTGCACATTACTATTCTATTAAGTTGTTTGGAAAGTCATTTCTCATGTTGTTATCCCTTACTCCAATGTCCTAATTTTGCCTTGTAGATAACTTCTCAGTTTGTGTTACTTTCCTATAACAGAACATGTACTCTTTCCACATCATGCTGTACTTGGTTTGTTTAACAATGCTTATGTTGTTCTTAAAACTAACATGCTTTTCTTCATAAGAACTTAACTATTTTAAAGAATTTACCACGTTTATCTCTTATTTTATATGTTTTTATACTTTTTACTATAACTTGAGCATCTGAAGTCCAAAAGTCCAAAATGTTTTAAATTATAACTTTTCGTGCACAAACATGACACTGTGGGGGGAAAATTCTGCACCTGTCCTCATGAGATAGATTTTAGTTGAAATGTAAATACACTAAAAATACTGTGTAAAATTATCATCAGGTTATGTGGATATGATGTAGATGAAATATAATTTTTTAAATATTTGTCTATCTAATCTATCTAGCCTATCTTGTCTGTCAGTCTCTTGCATAGCTATTCCAAATTGGAAAAACTCTGAAATCTAAAAGACTAATGGAGCTGGGTGTGGAGGTACATGTGTGTAACTCCACCACTCAGGAGGCCAAGGCTGGAGGATTGTTACGAGTTGAGGTCAGTGTAGGCTACCTAGTAAATTCAAGGTTTGAAACACATAGCTAAACTTTGTCTCCAAACAAAGCAGAACAAAAAAATGATCCCAAACATTTTAGAATTGTATTTGCTTTTTAAATTTTTATGCTAGCTCCTTAGGAAAAATTATTATTCATGATTTTTGGTGTTTAAAATTATTAGTAATAAGGAAAATTTTACACACTAGACAAAATCTATCCTGCATTCAGTGAGTTTTAAGCTTTCCATAGAAGAAATATATCATAAAAAATAAAATTGTCTAAGCTTCTTGATCGTTCATTTAACCAGAGGTCAGTTGCTCGAAATACTTGCAAATAGGTTCTGAAAGCTGAATTTTTAACACAAAATATTATTTTAGTTCACATATTATGTACTACTTTAAAAAGTTTTAAAAATTTATTTATGTATATAGTACAGTGTCTCACTACGCAACTTAGACATGTAGTGATCCTACTGTCTCAGCCTCTCTATTACATGTGTGCACCACCATGCCCTGATTCAGTGGCTGTAATGGTCTTCCCGGGGTGGGGCCAGAATTGAATATGGTACTGGGGATGGAACATGGGTCCTTGCACTTGCCAGACAAGTGCTTAGACCACTGAGCTATCTGTGCTGCCCTATTATATACTACTTAACACATTAAAATGCTATTAAAAGTTGTAGGTGTGAATTTTCTTTGTTGTAGGTAAGTGGATACTCTTTTGTATTCCTGAAAGATCATTACAGGTGGACTAAACGCTTAATGTTGTTTACTCCAAGGACAGAGGTGTGAAATACTTTATAGGGCAGTTATAATATCTGCCATTTGTATTTTATTTTGTTTCTTATTACAGAAGGTGAGAACACATGAAAACTACTAGGTAAATACCTTAAGAAATCTGTTTTTATACTGAATTTTTTTGGCATGCCTATAAACCTGACTATTAAAAAGTATTTAAAACACAAAGGGTTTTTCTTGAAATGAAGAGTCTAAAATTAGTCTGATTTTATTAAGATTGTATAAGTAGATGATAAAATTTTAATTTATGTTTGGGGTCTAAATATATTCATTTTCAAATTTCAAATGAAGATATCAGGACATATTCTGTTCAAATATGTTTATTGATTAAAAATTTTCTTAACACTTTTGTCCATGATATGTTAGTTTCTTTTCAGGATTAAAAAAAAAAAAAATCAGTCTTACTTGCTTATGCTACATTTTGTCAAGCTGAAGGGTTTTTTTTAATTCCATAAAACAGTGGGAAGAAAAGCAAAAGGAAAGTGGGTCTTTGCCAAGATTTAACATTATGTTAACATTATTATCAGAAGTAAATCACTATTTAATTTGCCAGTAAGCTCAGTGAATTCAAGCTAATGCATGATGCTCATTTCCTCAGGGATTAGAGTATTTAGTAAACTAGACTTGGTGAATTTCATTTATTTGTGTAAAATGACATATTGTCTGACTTTTTTAATTTAAAAATGAGCTTTATGTTATTAAGTGAATACAGTATTAAAAATAATAATTGCTGTCCAGCTAATAAATTACACTATAACAAGTACTTGGCTTATTTTAAATAACTTATTGCTATCTTTCTGATAGTGATATTAGCACTTAATGTCAAATTATTACATTATACCAATTGAAAATATTTATTTGCTGTAGATTTTCAATCTTATAATCTATAGTTAGAATTAGTAATGTCATGGTTTTCTAACATGAATTGAGTGAAGAGAACAATGATTATTATATTGTGGTGAAGTAGAAAAAGTGACAAGATTTATCATTATCTTAATTATTTTCAGAGTGGAAACAGATCTACTTTATTTTAAAAAGCTTGGGAGTTGTGATTGCTTAGGAACATTGTATAAATTGTATTATTCTAGTTGTTCTGTATCTAAAGTTACAAACAGTTAGCTTTGTTAGGCTTTTCTATAGCACTATTAAAAAAGTCCTTTTTTTCTTCTTTCTAGTATTCAGATTTGTGTGGTTAACTTAGTTTATACAAAAAGGCCAAGTTGAATAAAGTTAGAAAATCACTTTATTTTAACCACTGGTTTTTAACCAGTATTTTGATGACCTAGAACATTTGGCTTAGAACCAAGCAAATGAAGGAGGGAAGAAAAAGGTGCTTTTCCTTTCCTCTGTTGTTATTATTATTATTTTTATTATTATTTTTAATGTTATAGGCATAGTATCTTTGATCTTAGAAGATCAGTCTTTTTTTTTTTTTAATAATAAACTTTAAAAATGTCCCTATCTTGGTGTGCATATATAGGGATGTTTGTTTTTGGTTCTTGAGGTTTTAAAATACTAATAAAGCTTATGGTTTTCTACATTCAAAAGGAAGAATAAAATTTCATACATAGTTCATTACTTATGAAACATGATATAATATAGCAAGTATATTATACCAGGAAACAAAACAGTGATACAGAAACTCGTGGACTGTTTTGAGCCTGTAATTTTGGTTCTTGTTAAAGGCTATTCCAGTTGTCATACAAATATATCTGTAGTTTGTGATTTAGAAACAATACACTTTTTATATTTTTAAAAAGCAGATACCTGTATCAGTTACATTTTTAAGTTATGCACTGTTTTAAGGCTATGTATTTATTCTTTAAAAATATGACTTACATGAATATCTTCTGATGGACATATTATTGACAAAATATACACATGATATTACTTTAACGAACTGCCATGCAACAAATACATTAAGTAATGAAGAAATTGATATATATGACCTAAGCTAATTGACATTCACATTTGAAAATTTACAACATAACCAATACTTAAAATGTTTTTTCTTATATTTGGCAGTAATTTCATGTTTTACAATTTAAATTTAAAACTCTCCTGAAGATAGATTTGGTGAACTTCATAATTTTCTTTAGTCTGTAACAACCTGAGGTACTAAACATTTCTCTCTTATTTCACTGTCTTCATAGGAAATTTTTTTGCTTCTTTTTGGATCTATCCAAGAGTTATGTATTACAGCATTATTAGGCATAGGATCAGCTTCCACTATGGAAACAACTCGCTTTTTCATTTTACTTTTCAAAACTTTTTGAAATTTTTGTCTAGTGAATGCATATAATAGAGGGTGAAATATAGTTGTTCCATAAGCCATGACTAGAAAACACAATCTTAATTTTACTAAAAGGTCACTTGGGCCTAGACATAAAATGGTGGTATTTAGAACAGAAATAGGCGTCCAACAGAGAAGAAATGTAGAAATAATCAATAAAGACATTCTGAAGACTCTTTTCTGCCTTTCTCGTCGTTCACGGTGTCGTTTCACGGCTCGCCGGAGGGCAATTATTACAGAAACTGAAGTTCTTACACCAAAGACTACATTTTTCCCACCACTGCTTTGTGACATGTCTGTAGTCTCATGTGTTGTTAGAGAAATTGTCTTTTTCTTTCTTGCTTTCTTTTTCTGCCCTGTTGAAAACCTCGTGCCTATTCGGATATTAAGTGCCTGAAGTATCTTGGTGTACGTGATCAGCATTACTATAACAGTAAAGAAGAATATTGGGATCTGTACGAGGAGGTGATAATACATTCCCAGCTCCGTGTAGTATTCGTTTGTACTGACACACAAAAGGGTCCTGTTTTCCCATGTGTTTCCACTTCGAAGAGTGAAAAAATTGACCTCAATAAAGGGAATTAGGAAGGAGAAAAAAGAAATAATCCAAATGGATATCATTAACATCACAGCTCTGCCCATTGTCAGAATTCGGTTTGCAGGTTTTACAGAGATGTCATATCTATCCAGAGTGATAGCAAAAACGTTGATTGCTGTTGAGACGCTTGCAAAAGAAACACAAGCCTCATGGAAACAGCAGATGAGAGCAGTGTTGCTCTCCAGTGAAAGCAGAAGGATAACTATAGTTAGAGGAATACAGCCCACACAAATTATTACGTCGAGTACATGGAGATTCATTGTAATAATGTTACTGACAGAGTTGATTAAGTTGGATTTCATGCAGTAAAGTACCAATACGGTGAGGTTGCTGCCGAGTCCCAACACAATTTCTAACATAAGAAATCCAGTGAGAGACACTTGAAAGCTTAATGGATATGATAGTGGTTGGTACATATTGGTGTTGATGTCATCAATGTCATCTCGCACTGTAATGTTCGATTCAGACTGCATGTTGATTTCCAGAATGGGAGAAAAGCACATTCTTTTGGAGCAGTTGGTTTTTTCCCTAGAAAATGAAATAGAATAAACTATTTGACATTTGGCAATTTAAATGATGTATAAACATGTATTCTTTGTAAACAGAAATTAGTTTGTTGTCTGTTTAAATTCCTATATTAGTGGAAAATGTAGAATTAAGAATATCAACACTATATTGCTTTTGTGTGAAAGGAAATTGTATTCTTCTTTTGAAATTATATGGGGATTATTCCCCTATAATAATTAGTTAATATTCTAAAAGGATTTCCATCATTTGCAAATAATTGAGATGTTTATTTTTGACAGCAGTATATATTTATGCAATAAATCTACCCAGTATGCAAGAGCAATTTTAGTCTGTTTTAAAATTTCATTTAAAAATGTTGTGAGAACATAGAAAAATGTGTTAATATGTTTTAGCAGGATTAGTGTATGTGTAATCCTGTAAGATGTCAAATGAATACTACAGGTATTTATTTAAAAGAATAAATAGTAAAGAATACTAGTTTGTTTCAAACCATCTTATCTGTGTTGATGGACTATGAAATTAGTCAGAAATTAACAAAACACTAGAGGATATTTGGAATTATTTCCCACAGAAAAAGGTAAATGATAAATATTTTGTATATTATGATGAATATGCTCAGTGAATTTTTACAATGGGTAACTTATGAAAATGGGAAGAAGAGATAGTATCCCAAATCGAAATGCCTAAAAGCTTGGTAAAAGATTACTAATCACTACTATGAATGATTTATTTTGTGACCATATCTTTTGTATCTTGTAGAAGGAGAAAATTGAAATATAATACATATTAAGAGATAGCCATTTTGAAGTGGTTTAAAAGAATGTATCCATTGATTTTATTTGTTTAAACAGAGTTCTTAAAGTGGAAAAATGAAATTCTAATGAAAAGCAGTATTAAAGCCATTTTTAAGGAAGCTCTTAAAATTACAGATTATCTGTGAAACATTTTATATTGTTATGCATTAAATTTACCTTTAATTTTGAAAGTGAAGAAACCCAAACTCTATTACTAATGTAGGTAAATCTATAATATGTAGGAATTTAGAGTAATTTATAAAAATAATATCTGATTTTCTGGGCTGAAATATTTGTTTAAAATATGAAATCATGCAACCAACTATATTTCACATTTGAAGTACAGCTTTTTGACTGCAAAGTTATATATTCAAATATAAATTATAAAAGTTAATAATTTTCAAGATTCATGTTAACCTTTAATGTGATGTTACCTTTTACAAGTTTTATAAATATAATTTTATTTATGCATGTTACATTTCGGGTAAAATTTCAGAAACAGAAAAGATAACATTGTTAATTGCTTTCAACTTGGTATAAGTATTACTAGAGGCATATTTGTTCAAGTATGTGGCAGTCTTAGCTAACATTGAATCTTATAAAAATAGAAAATTTTAAGTGTGCCAAATTTTCTTGAACTGTCAGATTAAACACTAGGTATTTGTCACATCAGTTAGCTAAAGCAGAAATGTCAGGTTAGACAATAATTAAGAAAAAAATGCATCTTTTTGTAATTGTTAAAATAGTGTGGTGGGGGTGCATGCATATTCTGACCTACCTGGTTGCTGTTGCCTTATGGGACTTTTGGCTCACTATAGCAGTTTTTCACAGATTGATACATGATGTCATTGACAGGTTTTGACATGAATTTTTACCTGACAACAGTGAAGTGGCTGTGTTTTATTTCGTGTCTTGTAGGAATTCTTTAATTTTCTCTCCAGTAGTTCAACTGCGTGAATTATGAGATTTAGTTGGCTGATGGATATCTAAAGAACAGTACATAATATTTGTGTTTGTTTTGTTTTAAAAAGTCACGACCAAGAGAAATTTCCCCAAATGATGGAATTATGTTTCCCTTTGAGGGAGTTTATGTGTCTCTTTATGTTCCAAGATATGTGAAAATAGAAAAAGAAACACAGGGTTTCTAACTTCAAAAATGTATTTAGACATCCTTTTGTTACAATTGTAAGTCTTTTTCTATAGCAGCCCTCATTATTTTGAAGTGATTTCTTGATCACATAACTTGCTTTGTATTATAAATCCAGTCCACATTCTTTTGATAAAAACCATCTGCTATTTAATTTGGTTTGTTTTCATTAGAAGAGGATACATAATTGGTCATAAAACTCAGATGGAAAAATCCATTAGTCATATCAATTGATTGGAATATCTGAATATTTTGTGCAGAAAACACTTGGGAAAACTTTATTTTACTTGCTGATTAAGTATGTCATTCTCCTTTTTGAAATTCATGTTTCATTCTTTCTTCCAGTCTCAGTAGCTTCCACAATTCTGTTATGTTACAATATAAACACCCCATTTAAAAATGCTCACCATTTTGTTTTCAAGCTTTTACAGTTATATTGTATTTCTTTTTGGAGTTATTTTATATAGCATCTTCTTGAAATTCTGTCCATTTGTTATACTCCAGCAGTACTGTAGACCTAGTACCTCCTTTTAACTCTTTAGTTTCTTAAAATCATGTGTTACAAGAATATCTTGCAGTTCATGCCTTAGAGACCCAGGGAGATTCTCAGTTGCATTCTTCATATTGCCAGTTGTAAATGCTAAATTAGTTGTTATGGGCCTTTGTGAAAAAGAAAAAAAAAAAGATTTAAGAAATAAGGTCCATAATAATTTCTAATCAATTAAAAATTCCTTAGTTTTTTCTGAATTTAAGACCCGATAGTATTCATTCTCAAGATAAACAAAATATACTGTACAGTTATGTGCATAAATTAACTTTCTTGAAGTAAATATTCCCTTTTTCAAACAGATTGTATATATTTTCTTTACAGTAGTTACCATTGCAAATATAACCATTACAGAAAGGCTATATTTTTAAATTATTTCTGCTCTCCTTACAGAAGCTAACATATATTTTCAGAGATTATGAAGTTAGAATACACTAAACATGCTGTCATTTCTTTTTTGTGATAAATTTAATATTTCATGCAGCAAAAATATTGTAGCTTGCTTAATTGTTAGCACATGCTTTGAATTTTAACTCATTAAAGTAGGTTATATGATAAGATACTATAAATTTTCATTGAATGCTCATGTAGTTGGATGTAAAAAGGTAATACAAAAATGTAACTGTGAATTAATTTTCAAGGCACATGACTGATAACTTAGCATAAAATTGAGTAATAAATAACTAAATATTAAACCTCATTCTTATAAGAAATGTAAGTATTTTTGGACATCAGAAAAAACTGTACTGATGACATTCAGAATATTTAACAGTCCAAAGTGACTTAAAGGCTAATGTGAATTAGCATAGAATATTTTTGGTTTAACAACTTATCCTGAAAATTTACATTTAAAATATATCATGTTTTAAAAGAAATAGATCTAAAAATTACATGTTTAACAATAAGTAGCAACAAACAAACTCTTAAAATTTAGGCTGAAAAATTTCAAAGTAATTTTACCCCACCGTGCTGGTTCCAAAGCAGCTGTATACTATAATAAGGAACATGTCTTACCTCTGCTAAAGATTTGATAAATTCTTGATGTAGTTGAAGCATTTTCCATTTGATTGATTCATTTTGTTCACTTGTTAGTAGAGGATGGGGGAAGAGGGTCGTAAACAGCTCTTCAAAAATGACCTTAATGAAAATATGTGTCTGTACTGTGCCATTGTTTCAGCAGGACTCTAATGTATGGAACGTGGAGTGCTGCTTAGAGGCTGCTGCAGTCTCTCACTCTTCCCACTGTGCAATCAATAAGCCTCTGAAAATACATAATGGAAGTAATTTAACATACTGAAGGCTTCTTGTCTCCAGAGACAACATTTAGATTCAGTCTTTCTAAAAAGGAACGGCACTGCTTTTCCCGAGGAAAGCCTGTTCTGAGCAGCTTTTGCAGAATGACAGCCTACCTTGTCGCTTCTCTCCACTGCAGAGAGATGCAGTGCATTCACTAATTGTGATTGGTCAGTTGTATTGGGCTTAAACTGTGCTTCATATGTATAGCAGGGATCCCCCCCCCACTGTTTTATATAAGGACTCTTTAAAAAAACATTATATATTGTTCTTAAAAACAGTGTGAGTAAATTAATCTTTCTAAAATGTGTATTTCAATTTGTTGATTACTTATTCTAAACATTAAAAACTAAGGAGGGTGGGGGATAGGGAAATATGCACAGTAAAGTAATATTTTCTATTTGAAGTCTTGATAATGGTACTTGTGATATTTTCACAACTGTTTTAGTTTGATGTTCATGCTCTACAAATGGAAATCCACTCCACCTTTACTGTGAACCATATTAAATTTCAGCTAATTTGTTTGTATTCATTTCTAGTCCAAGTTGTTGTGAGCATCTCAAAGTGTCAAACATTGTCATGACTTTAATGTTCATTCATTCAGCTATTTCATTTTATTTATTCATTCATTCAAAATATTAATTAAATTGAGCTAAGGTGATTGTATAACAGTTTATAAGCATTCTATTGCTAATAGCTTAGTTGGAGTGTATAAAACTTTAATCATTTGCTTTACTTTTGGAGGTTACTACTCTTTACCTTAGGTAACTGTTACTTAGTGGGTTTACACTAATCATTTGCAATCAGTATTTTATTTCAGTTGGCCTTTTTATTTCTAACATGGCACTTTTCTTAGTGGATGGTTATTTCTTAAATATTGTATGTATCTGTATGCTAATGTTGTTGAAAATATATGTAGTTAATTATAAAAATAATTATTTAAGATATGTGAAAATAATAGAATAGTGATAAATATTAATGTAAATTTAAATTTCTGTTGTCTTTGGTTATCTATAAATATATTTCTCTTCTCAGTAGTAATGCTAAATTATTTTGGACTTAGTATGTATGGACTGGATTTTTTAACTATTGGTGCATAAGATGCCCAAGTTGATAACTGAATTATTAAAATATTAATCATCACTTGTTTCTATTATTTTAGGAATATTATCTTCAAAATCCTGTATTTGTAATTAGAATTATTCTAATTTTGAAAAGCATAATCTTTCTTAAGTATTATTTAAGATTTGTAGGGGAATAGTTGATGAGTACAGGTTTTAAATTGCATTTTTATAGGAGAGTAGTTGAGAGTAATGTGAAAATTTTTGTTGTAAATTTTCAAAGTTTGCTGCACGGCTTTGGGTGGTAGGGGTTTGGTAGTGCTAAAAATGAAAATGTGTGTTATTAATGAATTTTGAAAGTTGGGGAAAAGGGTCTTATTAGAATTTCAGCCTCACTGATACACATTAAATGTTAATTTTAAGCTTAAAATTAAAATCAGAGAAAATGTGCTATCAGTTGAAGCTTCTCATAGGGATAAGGAAATTATATATATCATGCTTTTCTGCCTAAGAACTCCAATGTTTGGTTAGGTTTGTTATCAGATATTTCCATAAAGTACAAGAAACTAAAGCACAGAGAAATCTATTTACTTAAAAGAATCTAGAAGTGTTACCAACAGAGTCAGGAATAGAACTATGCAAACCACACCCTGTTAATTTGTCTCCTCTTTGGAAGAGTGTCAAAGTACTTGAATTGGGTGATTTGGGTTCAATCATTTAATTACAGCATAACCTTGTTGTTGAAATATATTTCTATGCTTTGTTTCTGCATGAGATAGTTTTGAAAAAACAAAACAAAACAACACAACACGAAGTTTCATTAAGCAGTACCAGCAGCAGAAAAGCTCATTTCTGGACACTGCTTTTATTCCTTGTATAGTGATATGTAGTTAAAAGATATGTAGCACAACAACATTTAGTTTTTAATCAACTAAATGCTTAGTTGAATTTTATTTCTTTTTTAAAAAACGCAAATTTATTTGGTGCTTATGTTACTCAGATCTTTATAGGGTATCTCTAACTTACCTTATTTTTAGATATGCTGATATCTAAACTGGATTGAGAATCAGATTATATTGTTTTTGTAAAAAATCTCATGAAAACATGTCAGAATTTATAGATTCTTGTTTCCATAGTAACAGATTTTCATATTTGTGCATATAGTATATTTTGTATTCATGTAGAATACTGATTTTGAAAAACACCGCAGTTGGTGATTTAAACCTAATTTTATGTCACAATTTTGTAGGTTTGTGTGTTTATTAGTAAATGGGACAGCAGTTTGGCTTCACAGTGATGACAAAACAACAAAGGTGAATGTAATCCCAAAATATGTCTCAATTTAAAGCATTTTTCAAGTAATGTTTTTCTTTTTAGTTATAAATATTCTTATTGAATATTTCTTTTGATTTATAAAAATCTTGATATGAGGTCTTTAATTTTTAATTTTATATATTTGTCTTCTTAAATTTGGACAATCACAAGCATAATTGGTTATTATATTTATACCACACTATTTGTATCGAATTATTCTTAATCCAATCTGTGGCTACTTATTATGCTACATTTTTGATGATTCTCTGACTTTATAAATAAAAAAAAATCAACTTTGTGAAATACTGGAATTAACCATAATTCAAAGTGCTTTGGAATTATTTTTGAAGTATATATGCAAAGTCAATTTTCAATTGCAGGAAATTACTTTTTAAACTGTTTACCTTCAGAGAGTGTGCTGTCAGTGAATACTTAACATAATTAACTCTGAACTCTTTCTGATATTGGAGCCCAAGAAAGACAGGATTATTTCAGTTGGAAGCCAATTCAAAAATCCGATTTGGCTTCTTGACTTTAAATTTCTTTCACAACAAATGTTTTATAAGAAAAATAGAAATGGACCATCTGCTGAAACCTCCACCAAGTGGGGAGTAGCCAAGGTAGTAGAGAATCAACAACTCTGATGACTCATTATCTATAGAGAATAATTAAAACTAATTATGTTGGATAAAGTACATGCATGAGAATTGTAACAGAAAATTCCACAGACCATTCTTCCTCATCCTTCCTTACCTCACTTAAGTAAAAATTTTACTTTTATGTTTCCTTCTATATATTTATGCCATTTACCAGCATACTTTACACAGATAAATACTTGATACTTTTTCCATTTTCTTTTTTCAAATTAAGACTTTGGGTGATATGACTGTTATCACTGTTTAATCTCCTTTTTTATACTACCATTGGCATGTCTTTTGGGGGGACTTTGTCCAAATTATTACTCAGCCCAACTTCTCTGGCTTACCATTTTGACTATCTGATATCCTCTTTGCATCCTTCAGAAAGTATGTTTTTTTTTTTTTTAATTTTGTTGATGGTTTTCTAATTTATTTCTCTGCTACTGGAAAAATAATATAGCATTGAACTGTATTCCTAGCTTTTCTTCCTTCTCCCACTTTATTTTTGGGAGCATGGCTCTGTGCAGCCCAGGCTAACCTTAAACTCATGATCCTCCTGCCTCATCCTCTTTAGTGCTGAGACTGTGTGTTTTTTTTTTTTTTTTTTAATTTTAAGGCAAGATCTTGCTAAAATACCTATTCTAGCTTTAAACTTGTGATCCTTCAGTCCTCCTTAGCACGTGGAATTATAAGTGTGCCCAATATTCCTCTTATATTTTTAATCAAAGAATTGCATGAATAGCTATGTTTGTGCTCCTTGCTCCTTCTACTGTTTTTTTTTTTCTTGTTCCTGCCTTTCTTTTGTATAATTCTCCCACTCAAAGTTATTGTGCAGAATCAAATTCATTTCTGTGTCTTGAGGCTGAGTCAGTTGCTCAGCTGTTTTATGTTTAACAAAGCTGTGTCAAGTCTTCAGTGCAATATGAGTCCTGCACTCTGGTGGGAGACATAGTTGAATGGCACTGTACCATAATCTAATGGCCTGTTTTTGAAACTAGTTCCATACATAATGTTTGTATAAAAAAGGCTGCCATTCTTTACATGTCGAGCTGGAGAATGGCAGAATTCTTCTTTAGACAATAGCTCCTTTATTGACTAATCCTCGTTTTACCACTTAGATCGATCATTTGGAAAAATAGACAGATTTTAAGAATTTTCTAATAATTCTTAAATACTATAATCACTGATGACTTTTGATGGTTATATTCACCATTGTATATTTAAATACTGCTACTACATTCTAGTCTTCACTTCCGTTTATAATGTCTAGAGAAAGTTCTGCTGTCAGTATTATAGGGAATTTATACATCAATTTAGGGAAAATTGACTATTCAATCATCCAACTTCTGGGTAGTGTCTGTTAATTTTGTTATCAAATGCTCTACCCCTGAGCTATACTGAGTATCTTTTCACTTGAACTTGAACCCAGGATTTTTGTGCTTAGCTATATCTCCAGACCTTTTTTATTATTTATTTTTTAATTTCTTTTATTTTGAGACAGGGTATCACTAAGTTGCTCAGGCTGGGCTCAAACATGTGATCCTTTTGCCACAGCCTCCCAGAATGCTGTAATTATATTCTTTTTCCTACCAAGTTCAGTTTATTTTTTATTTTATCAGCGTTTGGAAGATTGTTGTCTATATAATTGTACATATCTTGTTAGATTTTTACCTAATTATTTTTTTTCTTGAATGCTATGGAAGTAAACATCTAATTTTTTTTAAATCTTTTTTTATGTATTGACTGTATCCTACAGTTTTACTAAATTCATTTATTAATCTTCAGAAGGTTTTAGAATGAATTCCACGATCTTTTCTAACAGACAATTTGTGTCTGCAAATAGAGGTAGTTGCTAAAGCATGTGTAATGTATTTTCTTATCTAATTGCGCTACTCCGAACCTTTCTGGCATGAGATTGGATTGGATGCTTTAGATGGAGCAGTCCACCAGGAGCCTTGAGCATCCCTGATCCTTGGAGCTGAATGTGCCAAGAATGCAAAAACCAGACTGCTTTTTACCTGATCTGTTTCCCACAGTGTTTGTAACTAGCAACCTTGAGGGATGAAGTAATGACTTGCCAGACAAAGAAAGAGCCGATAAGCAGACTTCCTTCAGTTTGTCAGGAAAAAAAATGATAAATTTCCCAGTCTTACTGTTCTTCAGCTGGGACAGGTCCCTCTGCCAGGGAGACTTCTCAGGCAAGGTGAACTGTCACCAACATGATTCTCATGCTGTTTGCTGTATCGTTGATAATAAATCATTTGTCCAGTTTTTTGTATCTTTTGTTAGCATCCATGAAACAGTAAGATGCTAGTTTCAGAGAGTAAAATCCCTGACCCTTAACAATTCTCACATTTTTGATGAAAAGGATATGATATTGACAAAATATATTTTGACATGAGAGAAAGAACAGGGTCCTGGTGGGCTTGTTTAGGTTTGTTTAGGGGATAAGTCATACAGTAGCAAATGGTCCTAAGTCGCTGGTTACAGTGACACACACCTGTAATCCCAGCACTGAGGAAGCCTGAGGCAGGAGAATTGAAGGTTTAAGTCCTACTCAGCAGCTTAGGAAGAGCCTGTCTCAAAATAAAATAAGGGTTGGTGGTAGAGCACCCCTGAGTTCCATTCTTAGTACCAAAGAGAAAAGCTTTCAGTTCTGTGTAGCCAATAAGTCCTCTGTGGCCCTATCTGTTAATGAATTTTTTGAGATTAAATAGTAAAAGGTGGAATTAAGTCAAGTACCTACAGTGATGCTTTACTTGATCCTCTCAGTAAGTTGGAGGAGGAAGCAGTCGCTATAGACAGCTGAGTTAGGCAAGATATTATAGGCTGTCAAGACAGGGATATGGCTCTCGAGGGAGTCAGTGCAGAGGATGAGAACATGTTATAACTGAGGAGATACGTTTGTGGAAGGCCAGGCCTTAAGATAAAGATGGAATGAGCAGGCCTACAAGCCTCCCCCAGGGATAAACAATAAAGTAAAGATTATACTATAATTGATACCACCTGATCCAATAAAGTCTGGCTAGGTGTCAATCAGCAGGTGGGTGATGAGGCCCTCCTGATTCATCTCTTCCTGAAAAGGTGCTTGTTTTTTACATGTACATTTGCTATGTAACCTCTTTCCTCATTGAATCTTACTTAAATGGCTATGCTTGCAGTTTTATTCGCTGATCATAGTTTTGACCCATAATGTACCCACCTCATGGTTTTTTATCCAACTCATCATTTTGCTTTTTAAAACTTTCTCTGTTATTTGGGGTCTGTGGCAATCCACTTTTGGATCCTCTCCTGTCTCTCAGGAGCTGTCTCAATACATTTTTCCTACTCTGAACCTGTGTTATTCCTTAGAACTTACTCATTTATTTGGGAACATGAACTCAGCATATTTGTCATCTACCAGGGTAGGAGTTATTTCCCCTATAACAGAATGAGTATTGTTTCATTAATGAGACAGCAAGGCTCAGTGCCCTAGCAAAGGCAGTTTTGTTGTAGCAGTTTAATAAAGGCTCATAAGAACTAAAACAAAAAGGGGTTAGTGATGAAAATAGATGCAGAGCTTTGGGTAAACATTATAGTGAGTTCATTTGTTGACTCTGAGTGGGCAGCCACTTGTAGATAAGCCCAAAGCCTTACCTGCTGGTGCAGAATCAGTCTCTCTATTGATTTGCTTCTCTTCTACTGTAACCTCAGTTGTTTAAGATAAAATCTAGGGGCCGGGAAGATAGCTCAGTAGAAAAAGCACCTGCCTGGCAAGTGCAAGGACCTGAGTTCAATCCCTGGCCCCCCCCTTAAAAAAAAAAAAAGATGCAAGTAAGGTTGGGAACCTAAAGGCTGAAGGAAGAATATAATTTTCTAGCTTTCATTGCTAAGAAGTGCCCAAGTCACTGTTGTGCAAGGAGGCTGAAGGCACTGATTGCTAAGTAGAAGTACACAATCTGTCCACCACCTTAGCCCTCTCCTGCAGGCCAGTCATTCCTCCCTCACCCCAGGCTCTTGGGGAAATATTGTCCTTTCCTATAGCTCCTACAGTCACTTTTGTGTGTCTCTTGTGTGCCTTCCTGCAGGTAGGGGAAAAACATTCAAATTCCAAAAAGCTGAAGTTCTGGTGGAGTCTCTGGACCTATGCAATGTCCTATTGTTTTGTCTTCCTCTGCTAAATGTGTAATTGGTATTAATGTTTTGACTATGTATAGTTTTAAAGAAGATTCTCCTGTTCATGGGTGCTGCATGTAGAACGACAATTGAGCAAAACCAATGTATCATTCTGGGAGAGAAGAAGAAAAAAAACAAATGAAATGGCATCTTTAAAGGCCTGGATGCTGTTGGGAGATCTCAGGCCATTTCCCAAGTACAATAGTGCCACCTGCCATACCCAGCTACCAAGTGTACCTGTTTTGTGTTGTGTTGTATTGTTTTATTTTTTGAGGTAGGGTCTCACTGTTTTCCAAGCTGGCCTCAAACTTCTGGCATGCCTGGCCAAAGTTAAGAGGTAAGTAGGTTTGTTTGTTTATTTGGTCCTGTGGTGGTGGGGATTGAACCCAGTGCCTAAGGTATGCTTAGATAAGTGCTCTTCCACCAAGTACATAGTTGGAAAAGTGGATAGCTGTTTGCTTTTTGCTAAGCACTTTTTTTTTTGGGGGGGGGGTACTGGAGCTCAAACTCAGGACCTGTGCTTACCAGGCAAGCACTTATGCTGCTGAGCTATCTCCTCAGCTAAGTTTTTTTTTTTTTTTTTTTTTTT
>NDGN011481023.1:0-15139 GCA_002564285.1 Tympanoctomys barrerae
AAAAAAAAAAAGAGTAAAATGTGATAATTGAAACTACAAAAGTGAAAAGATCGTTTTAGCAGATGTCCGGAAGAGTGAGCCAGACAGTTTGAAGACTCCTGAGTTCTGCAGCATGCACGCAGCCAAGCCACAGACTGGCAATCTCTCCCTTGAGCCCTTCTTCACGGGTCATCCGTACTCGGTGCTTCTCTGGCCCTAAGATAACTCACACTCCAGTCTCTCTGAATATATCTTCCTCTGTTTTTACTTCCCAGACTCGCACTTCACCAGTACGTCAAAGCGCTGTGTCCTTCTTTTGATACCCATGGTACTTTCATGTTTGTCATAATTTATACTATCACTGTTTTTTTTAGTTGTACAGTAAGTACAGCTGTGTGGGAAGCTTCCTGAAAATAACAAATAGTTGGTTCATTGTTCTTTACAGACGATAGATACTGACACATGATAGACGGTCATTCAT
The DNA here is from genome assembly GCA_002564285.1 of Tympanoctomys barrerae. Taxonomy (NCBI): domain Eukaryota; kingdom Metazoa; phylum Chordata; class Mammalia; order Rodentia; family Octodontidae; genus Tympanoctomys; species Tympanoctomys barrerae. The sequence continues at coordinate 461 of NDGN011481023.1, forward strand.
AATTGAACATATATTTAAAAACTATAAACAAAGGTGTGAGTCCTTATGTTACTTGGAATGTGGTTTATTATTAAAGAGTAACTGGAAGATTTTGTGGGTAGTTTTATTATTGTAGTGTTTTGGAAATAAAGGACAGCTTCTACATGTATCAGATCTATCTCTGGTTAAAGCAGTCTAAATCAAAACAGATTGAGGTCTAAGTACAGTAATATTGTAAGAATTTTGTTTCTAATAATGAACAAATTCTCACATTTTGTGAAAGAAAGCCTATACTTCCAATATTTACATAATTAATTAGTGGGCTAACAAAAAATATCTCATTTTATCAAAATAGTAAGCATGAGAAGGTTTTTCATTATTTAACTATTTCCAAAACATATAGGACTCTTGTTTCAGAAGTAGAGAGAAAAATGTAGTTCTGGATTTTTTTAGCCTATTCCTTTTTTTTTTTTCTTGTGGTACTGGGAATGAACTCAGGTCACTTCATTTGCCACGTAGGCACTTATTCTACTGAGCTATCTCCCCGGCCCTCTATTCTTTATTTCTATGTAATGACTGGTTTACATTTCAACTTCTCTATTTCATTAGATAGAAAACTATCATGCTTTGTATAAATGATACTTAAAATAATAGCACCATCTTTATGTAAATATGCTCTTAAAATTTTATCATTCACTAGAAGAAATAATGTAATGATAAAATACTATGCATTGTCATCCAAATGGGAGTCTCAAGTGGCCTTGTCAAGGCCGTCACAGAACTCAAAAAGGAATTGTGTTAGGACTCACATATACCTGATTTTACAATGATCGACTTCTTGTGCACTTTTTCTTGTCACTTCTTCGCAATTAGCAGAGTGGCATTTCATTTCTAGCTGACAATTGAGCCATATGCAATAACATGATTAATGAAATAAGACAATCAATATAAATTGAAGTTTTTATGTGTGGTTTTCACAGCAAAAAATCATACACTTGGAATCTCAAGTGTTTTATAAGCAGAACCATAAATATTATATTTGCAGACATTTTACATAGCCACAATAATAAAAATAATATATGGCACTGAAAGTTGGGTCCTAATATATCATTAATTTTCTTCAGTCAATGAGGTACAGAATTTATACTTGCATTTATTGCCTTTGAATTTCAGCCCCTACTATTGAAAACAGTGAAGTATAGGAAGCAGATAGCAGCTGCATCGTGTTTGTCATTCGTCTTCACTTGGCAAAGGTATTTCTAAAAGCAGGAAATAAAGCCAGAGCTACTTAGTTCAAGTACATAAGTTTTGTGTGTTTGCTACATTTTGTAAAGATCTTATGTGTTCTAAAATCTTTTACTGTTCTCTCTGTTCAGATAAAACCATTTGAAATACCAATACTGTCCATAATATATTAAAAATTGACCCACTTCAGACAAATGGAAATATTATCTGATATTGCCTCTTTAGTATTCTTATTTTCAAGGTAAGCAATGTCTTTCAGTCTGAAAACAATTAAAACTTCATACAACTTCTACAGTATAAAAATAGTACTAAACAGTATATATTGTATATATACTGTCAGTATATACATTAAACGATAGCTTAGTGTGTAGTTTAACCTACTCTGATCAGACCTCTAATATTTGAATAGAGAAAATAATATCACCTCAGAAGAATTGTAAAGAATTTACTGAGGAAAATGATAATTAACGATAGTGAACTCAAGCCAATACCTTAAGTTATTCATATGAGAAATGTTCTAGACTCTCCAATCCTTCCATGGGTTCCTGAATTCACCTCATTATGTACAACAGCTATGCACAGCCTGAGCCATCTTTTCTAACATTCCACCCAAATTACACATGTAAACTTCCTAGTTGGCCACTAACTTCTCATTTATGCAGAAACAAGTTCGCAGCTATTTGTTGCACAAGCCTCTTGAGAGCATCAGAGCCTGTTGGCTTGCCTGAGTGTTTGCTGAACAGCTGCTCTGGCTTTAAAATTTGGACTTTTCAAGAGCCATGTGAAACACAAGCAGCACATGCTGAGGGCCTGGAAAAGAATGATTATTTAAAGACCATCCTCATTAAATGAATTCCATTTTCATCATAAGTTAATAAAATGTACATGAGACTCGAAAAATTAAAAAATAGTGACATTTGACTTCATAACCTTTAGAACTACATGAAATGCTATGCTTTTACGTGTGTGTGTGTGTGTGTGTTTGTATGAGTGTATCAGTAAAACTAAGATAGCAGTAATAATTGTAAACAACAGTTATAAATTGTTGAATTTATAAAATGTGATGCAATAGCTATGGATAAAAGAGATCTATACAAGTATGACAGCAATATCCTCACAAAAAATTTATTTTTGAATTGAGTCATACAACCTAAAAGCCTTTTAAAGCCTTTCAATAGAAGTTGCTACAACTCAATACACAACTCAGTGATAGAGAACCCTGTGAAGGTCCAACAACAAATTACAAATCTGATTTGGTTAATATAGTATAATATAGCCTACAAATCTGATTTGTTAAAATTATACATCTGTTAAATGGAAAAACCATACAACGATTAAAAGGAGTACTGTGTGTCCGCTTTTATTGACAGGAAAATTTCAATATTAAAACATTGAAATGCAAAATATTATAAATAAAAACATGAAAAAACTTTAAAAGACAGCATTTACATAAAAATCAACTGTGGAGAAAATATAATATGTATTTCTTGCAACAAAACAATCCTCAGGTGTCAGTAGTTGATGCAATTATCTTGTCTTGTCTGTGTATGTGTCAGTGTGTGTGGAATGGTTGCTATAACTACAATCACTTTTCCGCTACTATGGAACAAATGTCACTACATGGTGGCTTAAGGTCACTCTTATTTACCATCTCGTATTTCTTAGTGTCAGGAGTACAGTGGACTCAAGTCAGTTCTTTGACTAAGACTTTATAAAACCTAAAACCCCAGTGTGGCCATTTTCAGTTCTTTTTCCAAAGCTCAATAAAATAATCTTCTTCCATGCTCATGCAGGTTTTTGCTAGAATTCGGCGCATATATACGTAGAGCTGAAGTCCCTTTTCATTTGCTGGCTTGCTGACTGTAAATCTAGGATTCCTCTCAAATACTAGAAAATGCCTTCACACCTTACTTTGTGACCTCCTGCTCTTCCAAGAAAAGAGAAACTTCATTGAGTTGAATTTCTCCCATCAGTGGTCTCAAACTAATTTAGCACTGAAACTAAATTCGTGTTATTTGAGGGGAAACCCTCTCCTTTTAGATTATTCACAGCATTATGTTAGTCCCATGTAGTGATTAGGTGCTTGCCTAGCATGTATGAGGATCTGGGTTTGATTCTCAGCAGCAATGAAAATAAAAGGACAATAGAAAGCTAGAAAAGTCAATCTTAATGTTTTGTTCTACGGTAGATATAGTAGTTCCACTGTGTTTATTAATTGCCTCAAAATTTATACATTCAGAAAATAAATATTTATGACAGTAACACTGAATCCATTGTACAGTTTTTTTCAACTCTGACAGTATTTTTGTTCCTCTCATCCACCCTTAGAATTGGTTCAGAATACGGAACCAATGTCCTTGAATCCTAGGCCCCTTCTTGTACTCATTTATTTATTCCTCATGACTGGCTGGACTACTAAGTGCTCAGATATTAGTATACACAAATTTAACACTTGAAAAATATTTGTAAATTATGTTCAAATAAATCAGAATACAAAGTAACAAAACATTTAAAATACAACGCAACAACAACATTATTCTCAACTTTACATGTTTTTGTCTATTGGAGAGCAATTACTGTACAGTGCAAAGCCGCGAGAGCATCTGGCTCCTTGGCAGGGCCCGGCCACAACTGCCAGCGCAAGATCCTGCATGGCTGTCAGATGGCTCTGCGCTGCAGAGGGGGCCTTTTCTCCATGAATCGAGTCTCCCTCATTCATTAGATTGGACATACTTACCTGTGTATGTCAAATGAGTTCATCATTTATATATTCATGTATACATTTCTTATTTCTTTATAATAATGTAGCTGGTATCTTTCCTTTTTAATCTAACTAATTTCCATATTTTAGAATGCTTTGGATGTATAAAGTCCTCCATTGTATACCCATCAAGGTAATAAACGTAGGGAAGATTTTATTCTCAGCCATGTTCTCCACTAGGATTGATGTCTCATGTTCTATTTATTGTTTTGTGTTGGTTTGCTGTGTGCCACAGAGTAACAGTTTGACTATTTGGGTGTAACAGCTTCCAAATAATGTTATGTTTCCTGTTCCTCCAAGGATTATAGAATTTCTTTTTCTAATACATAATTTAGATTCCAAATCCCTGGACCAAGATGATCTTGACCTTCCTGTATGTACGCCATGCGGAAATCACCCCAGGAGCAGACTGCTGAACCAAAAGCAAACAAACAGAGCTGGCCTGGTGCCCCCCCATAAATCCAGACACGCGGCCGGTGGGCGGCTGCCAGGTCCTAGCGCGCTTCCTGACCACATGCCCAGAGGGCAGATGAGATGGGAGGCTGGCGTGTTCTGAATGTTATTTAAAGTTTTGATTAATTTTCAACCATAGTACTCTAACATAATCTAATATAAAGGAACTCACATAGTCACTACAGCCTTAATATATCTTATTTACAAAATCTTTTTAAAAATTAATACTTTTTCCTATTTGGTGAAGAAGATTTTAAAAAGTCACATTTAGAGATTTCTATATTAAAATTTTTAAGGTTTACATATTTTTTCAATTTATTTTAGTAACATTTTTGCAATCTTAGGAATCTATTTAGTACTAATTCTCTCATAAAACATATTCAGCAAGACTCTAAACTTTTTCTGTGTCTTATATTGCATATATGGTGCTGGGATTTACCCACTAGGAATGGCTCTGACTCTATTAAAGTCCTAGCCTTACTGAACTTTAGTTTTAAAAAAAATGAGAGAAGGATTTCAGTCTTACTAAATATATCAATCAACTGACAACGTGTATTTAAGATGGAAAAAGTAGCAATTGTCAATATAATCTGATATTTGAAAGCTATTATGCTAAACTACCTATATAGATGATTGAATCTATTTTCCTAAATAAAGTCATCAAAATTAGGTAGTCATCAGATTAGTTAGCTCAGTGATTTTCAATTTTAGTGGCATATCTGTGCATGATAATTGGCTTAAATCTGAAGCATCTTGTTCAATTAGGCCTGTGTAATTTATGAGGCTGTGTTTGTTATATTATGTTTACAATTTTATTTCCATGCATATAAAAGTACCAGGCACCCAGGTAGTCAGTATCAAAGTGCTAAAATAAATGTTTATTTTAAAGATGCTGGTTGATAATTTGTATATATATATATATATATATATATATATATATATATATAAGTTTCTTGGACATTTTAGAAATACACAATGATCACATTCACCACAGAATATTTTCACCTCATATAACTGGATTCCTTTTTTTCCATTCGTGCCTTCAACCCTCTTCCTGTCCTTATTTACAAAGTTTTATATATGCCCGCATTTTATAAAAATTTAAAAACTTCATGGGGAGAGGCTGTTTAGTAGTCTAAAGTACCCATGCAGGATCAGCATCCTTTAGTATCCCATGAAGGAAGCTTTATATGTTAAACTTATCCTGAGAACCCAATGTAAGTTTGGTTTTCACAGTGGAAACAAAGGAATGATGTGGGCAGTACTATATGCAGAAAATTAGGAGGATAAATAACATTAATTATTATCAACTATGGTTTTCCTACTTCTTTGTTATGAAATGATTTGACATTTTGTTAAAGGAAGCTTACTGGCCATATTGTCCTTATTATAACTCAGTGGTGGCTAAAGAAAGCCGCCACATACTTGACATTTGAGGTCATATTATGGGTGATAAGTTGAGAAACAATTCTGTTTCCTTTTACCTAAGTTTTCTTGAGGTCTCTTTATCATATAAAAGAGAGGATCTCTTGTAGATATAGACATAACTCAGTCTCAAAACAGATAGGCAAGATTCCATATGAACTCACACTAACTTTCATTACATCGTCTATGAACTATTAGTTACAAAGGCAACATCCCTGTTTCTTCAAATCAAGAACAGACATGTTTCTAAGGTTATGCCAACCAACTCCTTTAAAAAAAATAGAAATGATGTTTTAAATTTAAGCAACAATCATAACTTAGAGAATTGGCTGAAGAATTTTGAGTCCAGAAAAAAGCAAATAGTAACATGCTGTACCTGGTAACATAACAATCCAAAGCCCTACAAAATAATGGTATTAAAGAAAATAAAAGTTTTGGAACAATCAGAACTTAAAAATATGAAGGAAGACCTATTTAGAGCTTGTATCCTGGTCTTTACTCTCATCTGGTACCTGTGGAACATAAAAGAGAACAATTCCATAATCTGGAAATCATAGGTGTATAGGGAAGTAATGCAACTGAGCTGGCCTTGAGAGCTGATAAGAAATTCATCATTTTGCTGGGGAATCAGACTTAGTGCTGCAAGAGATAGCATCTGGGATCAGGAAAACACCAAGAAAGAAGTCCCTTGTAACCACTCTTGACTAGGCATCAATATCTACTGAATAGTGAATAAGATGCTGCATGTTTCAATGAAAAGCAGATTGCAGTCACTGCAAGGCAGCATTCCAAGCAGTGTAGAATGAATTTGGAATTAAAAGGCCTAGATTACTAACTGACTCAAAGGTTCCATTTGGTCCTATTTATTTTGTGAATGACCCCAGGAAATCGAGAAGGATATATAGCAAGCGAGATACATCTTTAAAGAATTATCAAGTTATCAAATAAGTAAATAGAAAGTCCCCTATAAGTGCTGGTTTCAGTAGAAAAAGAGGAAAATTGTTTTGGCTCCTGTTTTTAGGCAAATCTGTCAAAATAAAATTCACAAAGTTGAGGAACACTCAAAACCACTCATGCTTAAAGTTCAGGGATATAGCTCAATGGCAGATCTTCTGCCTGGTAGAAAGTGCAGAGTTTGAATCCTAGTAAAAAACAGAACAATACAAAACAAAACAAAAAACACTACAAGACAAAATAAAATGGAAAAAAAATCATACTTAGACCATTGGTAAATTTCCTAGCATTATAAAAATACTGAAAGGATATAGAGAGAATACAATGTATTTAAACTAACGAGGACAGGAAAAGATGTAAGTTAACTGTACTACAATGTACTCATTGGAGAGGAAAACTAGATGTTCAAAATAGCAACATCACAAAAACACATGCTCTACCTAAAAGAAAATATATATGTTTCTTCATATAGACATCAAACAAAAGACCTCTACCAAAAATTTTACCTTATTCAGAAAAATAAGCAGCAACAGACCAGCACAAAATAGTAGGCTGAGTGGGAGAACATAGCTGAAAAAAAACATATATGGAAAATACAAAAGAAAAAGATTTCCATTTAACAAAAAATTGTTGTCACATATATTAACATAAAAGTAAAATATGAACATGAACTAAATATATTTTGTGAAGGGCCCTTTGAAGAGTAGATACTTCTATCACAGATAACTGACTATATATCTGAATTTAACTTGATTAAACATTATGCAATGCTTTTCATGTATCACATACAATTTTGTATCCTATATTGTGTACCAGATCAATGGTGGTATGCATAAGTTAATTTTTCTTTTAATTTAAAAAGGACATAACAAAACAAAATATAGTTGGAATATATCAATATTTGGAACATATAACTCACGCAACTCAATAATACCCAGGGGGAAATGAAAAATTCCACCAACAACAGCAATAATATGGTTCATGATGTAATCAATGAAATAACTGGTTATTGCAATGGTCAGAAAAAAGGAGTACACCACCTCAGTATTTGTAAGGGTAGTATAATGTAATTCTATCATAAGGTAACACTTAACCCTTTACAGAATGACTATAAATAAAAACTAAAATAAAAAAATGAAACTGTTGACATATTTTACTTTTAGAAAGATAATGCAAAATAATATTAAAACAAAAATTACAAGTGATGCAGAATTTCAATTAAGAAAATGAATTTCACAGTATGTGTTCCTAATGGAATGTTGTCTTCCAACCAGTTATTCACATTAACAGATATATGCATGCAAAATTGGAAGAAAAAGGAAATATAGAAGAAATTAAGAAGATAAAAATGAGAAACAATTGAAAATAGGAGACAAAACAAATTAAGCATTATCTTTCACTTTCCATAGACCAGCAAAAATTCATAGTACAGTTGTTCAAACCATCCTGCTTACATACCTAGATAAGTCTCTTTCCCACATTCCCTCTGCTGTCCTTCTCTTCAACTCAGAAACTCTTTCTTTTGATTAAGTTCATACCCTTTTCCAGTGTCTATTGTACCCTTCAGATTACATTTCCTCCTTCAGGTTCTCAGGCTAAGGGGGCAATACAATGTTTGTATGTGGAGGTGTGACTTATTTCACTCAATAGTATAGTTTCTAGTTGTGTCCATTTACCAACAAAAGTCTCATATTTATCCTGCTTTATAGCTGATTAATACTCCATTGTGTAAAACTACCATATCTTTTTCATTCCTCAGTTGCACCTTGGTTGTTTCAAAGATTTAGCTATGATAAATTACACTGCTACAAATATGGGTGCACATATATCACTGTAGTATGATGTTTTCCATTCTTCAGGAAAAATACCAGAAGGGGAATAGTTGACTTGAATGGGATATTTAATCCTATACTTTTAAGGAATCTCCACACTGATTTCCCTAGTGGTTGTGTCAGTCTACTACTCCACGAAAAATGAAGAAGTGTTCCTTTATCCCCCAAAGTCCCTCCAGCATTTGTTATTGGCAGACATTTTGATGTTACCCATGCTTTCTGGGGTGAGGTGGAATCTTGGAGTTGTTTTCATTTGCATTTCTAGAATGACCAAAGATGTTGATCATTTTTTCATACATTCACTTGACATTTGAATTTCTTTATCTGAAAAGCACATATTCCTCTCAGATGCTCATTTTTGGATTGGGTTTTGATTTTTTTAAATTCTTTATTTGGTCTACATAGAAGGTCTTTATCAGAGAGACATTTGGCTATAACTTTTTTCACAGTTTGTGGGTCTTCTTTTTAATCTGTTGGAGATTTCCTCTGGAGTACAAGAAGTTTTCAAAAAGATGAGATCTAAGTTGTTGATTCGTTGAAGAATTTCCTGGGCAGTTTGGTTTTTGTTCATGAACTCTCTACCTAATCCTACATCTTTAAGATTTCTATGTATATTTTCTTCCAGAAGATTCAGTATTTCTGTATTAATATTTAAATCTTTAATCTATTTTGACTGTGGTTTAGTGCATGGTGATAGACATGTGTCTACTTGCAGGTTCTGTTATGTAAAAAGCAAGTTTTTCCCAGCACCATTTATTAAAGGGGCTCTCTTTCTTCCAGTGAACATATTTGGACCCATTATCAAAGATAAGACAACTGAGAGTGTTAGTATTTGAGTATGTATGTTCTAATCTGTTCCACTGATCCTCAGGTCTGTCTCCATGCTACTACCAAGCTATTTTATTATACTAGCTTTATAGAATAGTTTCAGGTTAGAGATTATGACACCTCCTTACTTTCCTTTCTTTCTAAGGATGTTTTTCCTTTTCTAGGTTTATTCTGGTTCCTAATGAATTTGAAGAAAGTTTTCTCTAGTTCTATGAGGTTTACTAAAGATATAACAACTCTCAATTATGCAATAACAGCCAAGGAAATATGAAATGTAATAAAAAGCCTACCGACAAAGAAAGGCCCAGATCCTTATGGATTCACAGCTGAATTCTACAAGAAATTCACGGACGATATAATCCCTATACTCCTCAAACTCTTCAATGAAATTGAAAAGGAAATAATCCTCTCAAAATCATTCCTGGAGGCAAGTGTTATAATGATACCAAAACCAGAGAAAGACACAACTAAAAAAGAAAACTACAGACCAATATCCCTCATGAACATAAATGCAAAAAACCTCAATAAAATCCTAGCAAATAGAATACAGAAAATAATCAAGAAGATTATACACCATGCCCAGGTAGGATTCATCCCAGGGATGCAAGGATGGTTCAATATATGCAAATCTATAAATGTAATACAACATACAAATAGAACCAAATGTAGAAACCACATAATCATCTCAATTGATGCAGAAAAGGTTTTTGACAAATACTCATTCATGTTCAAAGTCCTACAGAAAATTGGGATAAATGGACTCTACTTCAATCTGACAAAAGCCATCTATGACAACCCAGTGGCTAATATAATTCTAAATGGGGAAAATTTAATTTTTTACTCTCAGATCTGGTACAAGACAAGGATGTCCTCTATCACCCCTTCTATTCAATATACTTCTGTAATCATTAGCTAGAGCCGTTAGACAAGAGGGAGAAAAGAAAGGAATAAGAATAGATAAAGAAGAAGTTAAATTATCATAATTTGCAGATGACATGATATTTTACTTGGACGATACAAAAGACTCTACCAAGAAGCTACTAGAATTGATACACAAATTCAATAGCATAACAGGATACAAAATTCATACCCAAAAGTCAATAACATTCATCTACACAGATAACAAACACACTGAGAGGGAAATTAGAGAAACAATACGTTTTACAATAGTATCTTGGAAAATGAAATATCTTGGAATTCAGCTAACTAAAGAAGTCAACAATCTTTTCAAGGAAAATTATAATACTCTAAAAAAAGAGATTATAGAGGATTTCAGAAAATGGAAAGATATTAGTGATATTTTAATTGATATTGCAAAGAATCTGTATAAAAATTTTGGAGTATGCCCACTTTCACAATGTTGGTTCTTCCTATCTAGGAGCATGAAATGTCTCCATTTTCTCAAATATTCTTCAATTTATTTTCTGAGTGCCATAATTTTCACTGTATAAATCTTTTGCACCCTTTGTGAGACTAATTCCTAAATACTTCATCTTTTATATGTTAGTGTGAAAAGTGTGGTTTCCCTAATTTTTCTCTCTATGCATTTGTTATTTGTGTACAAAAGTACTACAGATTTGGGGGTACTGACTTTGTATCCTGCCACATTAATGAGTTTTGTGATTAAATCTTTAGACTCTTGGTAGAGATTTTGTAGTCCTCTATGTGGAGTATCATGTCATGTGCAAATAATAATAGTTTCACTTCTTTGTTTAAATTCCTTATTCCTTTTATTTCTCTCTTGTCTCAGTGCTCTGGCTAACGATTCCAGAACTATATTGATTAGGAATGGAGACAGTGGGCATTCTTGTCTTGTACCTGATTTTAAAGTAAAAGCCTTCAGTTTTTGTCCATTTAGTATGATGTTGGCTGTTGGTTTCTCATAGATAACTTTTACCAGTTCAGGTATAGACCATCTATTCTGATTCTCTGTAGGTTTTTTTTTAATCATAAATGAGTAATAGACTGTGTCAGAAGTGTCTATGGAGACAATCATTTGGTTTATGTTCTTGGCTCTCTTGATGTTGTGTATTGTATTTATTAATTTGCATATGTTGAACCATCCCTGCTTTACTGGGTTGAATCCCACTTGGTCATGATGTATGATCTTCTTTATGATTTACTGAATTCTGTTCGCTTGCATTTTTTTTTTTTTGAACTGAGGATTGAACTCAGGCCCTTGAGCTTGCCAAGGAAGCACTTATTCCACGGAGCCATCTCCCTGGTTCCATGTTCACACTTTATTGAGAATTCTTTCATCCATATTCCTTAGAGAGACTGGCCTATAATTTTCTTTTTAATTGGATCTTTCTCTTGATTTGGAATAAGAATAATACTAGCTTCAGGAATTAGTTTGGATTATTGCTTCCCTTTCAATTTCACTGAAGAGTTTATAAAAGTTGGCATTTATTCTTCTATAAATCTCATGTAGATTTCTTCTGTGAATATACTGGGTCTTAGGTTTTTTTGTTGGTAGTTTTTTTACATTACATTTTCAAGTTTGATTAGTACAGCTGGACTATTCGGAGTTGGCATGTCTTTTTGACTCAGCTTTAGCATTTCATATTTAATTATGACACTGTCCATTTCCTCTCTGCTTTCCTTCCTGTGAGAATAGAGAAATTTTAAATAGGTACTGATGATCTGAAATGCTATAGGGTCTATAGTGATTTTGCCCTTTTCATTCCTTATGGTATGATTTGGGTTTTTTTTCTTTCCATGGATTTTTTTTGGGGGTGGCTAGGAATTTATTAAATGTATTCATTATTAAGGGCCAATAAGATAGATTAGCAGATTAAGTACCTGTTTAGCACTAAGTGCATGGGCCAGGGTTTGATTCCAGGTAGCACATGCCATGCTGACCCCAAACCCAGAAACAATGAGCCAGTGACCTAGCCTGGGCATGGTGGTGCATGCCTGTAATCCCAGCACTGGGCAGGCTATAAACATGAGAATCACTACCAGTCTGAGCTGCATAGTAAGACCATGTACTAAATGCACAAAATTGAAAAAAAATTATTCTTTCAAAAAATTGACTCTTTGATTTGTTTATTGTTTGTACTGCTTTCTTTTTCTCCATTGCATGAATTTTTGCTCTAATCTTTAAACTTTCCTTCCTTCTTTGGGCTTCACTTGCTCTTCATTTTCTAGAAGCATGAGGTGTAGAATATCATTTATTTGGGCTTCTATTTTGTAATGTGTATATTTACCACTGTAAACTTTCATCTTCAGATAACTTTCTTTATATCACACAGGCTTTGGTTTTATCTATATTTTCATTTGATTGCAAGTATTTTTTCGATTTCTTCTTTAATTTCACATTTGACTCACTAGTTCCTGAGAAGGTTGTTATATAATTTGCATGTGTTTTTGCAGTTGCTTTTTTCAATAATTTCCTGTTTCATTTCATTGTGCTCAGATAGTATTAATGGGATAATTTCAATTCCTTTGCATTTACTCAAAAATTATCTGTGCTAGCCTATGGTCTGTTTTGTAGAATGTTCCATGTGCAGCTGAGAAGTATGTGTATTCTGTTGTTGGTGGGTGAAACACTCTGTAAAGGTCTACCAAATCTATTTCTTCACAAGTTTCATTGAGTCCTGTTATTTTATTGCTAATTTTATTTTTTGGCTTAGCTCATCCATCTGTTTGTGACAGTTCCATGTTAAAGTCCCCATTATAGTTGTATTATTGCTTATTTATTTTCTCATGTCTGTTAAAATTTGTCTTATGATGCTGGGTGCTCCTACATTGGGTGCATAGATATTTATAATTGTTTTCTCCTGCAGTTTTCCCTTACCAAGTACGTAATGACCTTTATCTCTTTGAGTGATTTTTATTTTAAGGTTTATATTGTCAGCCACCAGAATAACTATCCCTGCTTTTTTTCTGATTTTCTGTGCCATGGAGAACTGCTTTTAATTGTTTTACTTTCAGTCTATGAATTTGCTTTTGAGTTAAATGTGTTTCTTGTATGCAGCAGATTGTTGGATTTTGTTTCTTAATCCACTGTAATAGTCTCTATTAATTAGTGAATTGAGGCCATTCACAATGATGGTTAAAACTGATATGTATTGGCTTATGTTGGTCATGTTATTTTACCGCTGCAATTTCTGTACCTTTTCCCTGTTTTTAATTACTTGCTCTGTTTGCTGGATCCTTTCTGTTGTTGTTGAAGCTGTGGTCACATCTGTCTCTTTCAAGAATATCAGTTCTCTTTGTAGGGTTCCTTTGGTGGTCATGAATTTCCTCAGCTGTTCTTTGTCATGGAGGGATCTAAGCTTGCCATTGAACTTGATAGAAAGTTTTGTAGGGTACAACAATTTGGTTTGGAAGTTATCCTCTTTCATTACCTGAAATGCTTCACTCCAAGTTCTTATTTATTTGATGGTTTGTGTTGATATATCTGCCATTGCTCTGATGGGCATTCCGTTGTAGATTATCTGTATCTTTTCTCTAGCAGCTTTTAATATTCTAGTATTATTTTTCTTAATTTCTGAGTTCTTGATTGTGTCTAGGTGCTGTTTTATATTGATTATTGCTAAAGTTTTTTATGTCTCACTTACCTGTATATCAGATTCTTTTCTCATATTTAGAAAATTTTCTGCTAGTACTTCTGCAAATAGTCTTTTTATGTCATTTGTGCAATTTCCTGTTGCTTCATTGACACGTATTATTCTTATATTATTTTTCTTTGTGTTGCCTTGTACTTGCTGAAATGTTATTTCCTGATTCCTTGTCATTTTTAACAGATCTTTCATTTCATATTCATTAGCTGCACTAATGTCTTTGAGGTCTGAAAGGTTTTTATTTCAGTTTCATTTAAGTAGTTTTGCCAGCTTTCAATAGAGTGCCTAATCTCCTGGATATCTGTTTGAATCTATTTCATGCATTCTAATTCTTTCATGTATTGTTCATCCACTTTCTATCATTTTTATATTTTCTATTTTTTAAATATATCTCTAGCTGTGCTGAGCAAGTCTTTCACAAGTGATGTAATTTTTTCTTTTTCTTTTTCTTTTCTTTTTCTTTCTTTCTTTCTTTTTTTTTTCAGAACCAGGGATTGAACTCAGAACCTTGTGTTTGCCCCGCAAGCACTTATTCTGAGCTATCTCCCCAGCCCCAGTCATTTCTATTTTTCTTTTTTTCCCATAATTTTATTGAGAAATAAATAGCAATGAGACAGTTTCAAACCAAATTGGT
>NDGN011481024.1:0-12241 GCA_002564285.1 Tympanoctomys barrerae
TCCTTCCTTCATTTTGAGTGTCGGGTATTTGTCCCAGCAACGAGCGAAGAGTAACTAAGACAGCTAGATTACAAGCATGTGCCACCATGGTACAAGGCCTGGTGCCAGGATCCGGCAATACAGAGCCGATCTACTTCCACCTGAAGGAATATTGTAGTAGCTAAATCAAAACACTAACACAGGGTGGTGTGAGAAATGCTCCAGTCATAAATGGGTAGGTAATACTCTGGGACACAAACAGGGCACACAGTTGTCTGCATGTGTGATAGCAGAGTTAGGGATAGCTTCTATTACATGAATTTAAGTAGTGATTGTTTTAAAGATGAGCATTCTTGAATTGTATAAGACTTAAGAAATTAACTTCTTTTTCCCCTCCTCTTCTTAAAGGCAACTGATGAATGAACCTCAGTTTTCAAATCTCAGGTCACATAGTTGACTTACTTTGACCATTTTTCTCTTGGGAAGATGTTTCTTCATTATTTGACCTTGATCTGTAACTTTCTAGAGTGTTTTCTGAAATTTCATTTTCTGAAAGGAAAAAAAACTAAGTTACTGATTTCTGATGCCACAGATGTCACCTACATGTTGAGTTGTAATTTTGTATAAGAAGATCTCAGTTACAGTACTTAGCGGATTAATCCCTCCTGTGCTTCCTATGTGCATTCATTCAACACATCACAAGGCTCCTTGCAGGTACTGACGAGGCACTATAAGAGCCATGGGAGGGAAATGACAACAAAAGAGAAGCAAGTATTGTCCTGCAGGAAGGGACGACTGCAACATCCCCCAAAGAACAATGGAGGCATAAATAAATAAATAAATAAATAAATAAATAAATAAAATTAAAAAAAGAATGATGGGGGCAAATCATAATGAGAGATTTTAAAACAATACTATGGTGTTCGCCTATTATTCAGGTGGGTCCAACTGAAAGGGCAGACCCTGTCTCCAGGTTTATTTACGATAGGAAAAATTAGTCCATCTGACTACCTAGACAATGATAAGAAACTAGCCAGGGAGATGCTATTCAAAGCTACGCCAAGAAGCTGAGGATATAGCTCAGTGGCACAAGTGCCTGCCTGGCAAGCACAAAGTGTCCCCAGTTTGATTCTTGGTACCAGAAAAAAAAAATGAAGCTATTCCAAGATGTGTTTTGCCTTGAGATGTGAGGAATTCTCTATTACTCGAGGCGCCGTAGGCTTAGCTGGCCACCTTGTCACTGTCCAGCAGTACTGCAACGTGTACCACACGTGGAAATTAAAATACTCCATGGCAGGGCGGTGCGGCTCAGTGGTAAGGTGTGTGCTCGGCCTGTTCGAGGTCCTAAGCTGAATCTTCAGTGCGGGGACACCCCCCACTCCCACCCCCCACAAATTCTAGTAGTCATATTTTAAAAGTAAAAAAAAGATGAGATTAATGTCATAACATTTTATTTAATAGATACACATGAGATGCTATTATTAGGTATATTCTCATGTCTACTTGTATACATATCCTATGTTTTCCAAGTTGGGTGTGTATTTTGCATTTATAGCCCATCTCATAAGGACTATCCTCATGCGAAATGCTCACCAGCTATCTGTGTCTGCTCTATTCTACAGCATAGGGCTAGATAAGACATCAGAATGAAAGAGGAGGTTTCATGGTGGCCCCTAATTAGAGGGTGGATACAGTAGATGTCCTCTGAATACCTTCTGAAGTCCCTTCCAGCTCCAATATGTGTTGTGTCTACTGCACTTTAATATTATCTTCTATACTAGCTCAATAACTTTTTGTTCCTAATGATATATATATATATATATATATATATATATATTTTTTTTTTTTTTTTTCTTCCTGAATCAGGGATTGAACTCAGGTCCTTGTGCTCGCCAGGCAAGCACAATTCTATGGAGCCATCTCCTTGGCCCCAGATAATTTTTAATTAGAATGCTAGGGAGATATTAGTAAGATATCATAGTTGAGTGAAAAGATACGATGGTTCTTGAAAAGTAGGAATGGGATCAAAACAGTCTGCTACACTCAGCCTCTGTCCACAGCTAGAATACAAGCTTTTGAGAGCAAGGGCTTGCTCTGTCTTCTGACCGATGCGTCTCCAAGGTCTGGAACAGGGCCTGGCATATAGTAGGCTCTCCTCTGAATGTTTCATGAATGTATGAATGAATGAATTGGCTCTCCGTTTTGTATCTTTTCGTGGACAGAAGTGCCCACAACTTAATGCCAACTCCCAGGACTACTTTAGTTTCGTGGGTCTTATGCTCTCTCTCCAACCATAGGCCCTGGGGAGTCACAACTCTTTTTTTCTAGAAAATAATTGCTTGTGTCACAGCGCTTGTCTGTGCACTTGTGCGGCAGATAACAGAAAGCTGGAATGCACAGAGCTCCCTTTGTACCCGGCCAATTCTTGCAGCATCTCACAGCCTCTCCTGGGCTCCGAGCCACTCACCCTTCTTCCAGACCACGTGCGCCTTCCGCAGCTTCATTATGAAGAGCTGGACTATGACGAAGAGAATGAGGATGAGGAAGGACACAAGCGTGAGCAGCAGGATGCCGCTTTTCCTCCTTGCTAATCCCATGTACTGAGGGCTTGCTTCTGCAAGGAAAACGAATGGATTTTAGACAGTTCAGGATTTTCCCCTCATTGAGGAAGAGATACAGTCCTCTCTTGCTACTGTGTAGGCTGAAAGATAGCTCAGAAGAAGGGGCTGAGGTCACTCCTGAAGGGAAAGAGCGCATGGGGCGGGGCAGGGAGATGGCTCAGTGGAATAAGCACTCCCCTGGCAAGCGCAAGGGTCTGAGTTCAATCCCCAGTTCTTAAAAAAAAGAAAAGAAAAAGCACATAGTGCTCATCCTCCAAATGCAAAGCAATTCTGGAAGATGAACAGAAAGACTATTTTAGTTGACATTCTGTTGAAATAGCAGTTATTCCTAGAGGAAGCATGCAAATATTGACTTCATCTTCTTATAGAAATGAAGTTAGGTAGCAAAAGAGATTGTAGAAGAGTTTGGAAAACTACGCAAATAATTTGAAAATTCCTTTATCTTGGTGAGGTCAAATGTGGTTCACGTAAAGGAATTTGGAGATATACTAGATGAGCTCATAAAAGTCTTTCTAAACCTAGAATTTTGATCCTATGAAATGATACTTTTTCAATGTCCATTAGCCCAGCCAACAAACAAGGGCTGGGGATGTATAGAGTAAGCTTGCCTAGATGGTCTATCCTCAGACACACACACACACACACACACATCAGAGGAGGAAGTGGAGTTAGGTGATGGACAGGGAAACAGTGGTTAAACGATAACAGAATCAGTTAAGCGGGTTTGAGTAATGTATGAGGTCACTGGTCCAGAGGGGACAAGGCAATAATTATTTCATTATGTCACACAGCAAACCAGTCAAGAACAAGGAGGACTGGATTTACCAACTCAGAGGTTAAAATGTCAATTGTCTCTTTTAGATGTGATGGTGACACTTACCACTGGTCAAGTCAGAGTCCTGAGTGGTTTGTTCTTTTGCTTCCATGTTAACTTCTGGTGTACTGGAATTTTCCGTTATTGAAACTAAGGTGGAAGAAAATAAGATATGATGTATGCACGTATCATGCATTTGTGACTTGTAGCTATAATCTGTGGTTTGAGTGTCTCCTCCCAAACTCCTGTTGATGTCTATTTGCTACGTGAACAAGCATTCTGGTCACGAAGGATCCACCTTTATGAAAGGGCTGGTGATGTGATGGTGGCACAAGCTTCTTCCCAAGTGGCAGGGTTTGCCTTTAATTCCTCTCTTTGCTGGAGCGCAAAGGCCCTTGACTGATATGGCCCCTCAATGCTGTAAAGCTCAGCCTCCAAAGCTGTAAGCCAATAATACATTTCTGCTTGTAATCTAGGGGATTGTACTCTGTTGTAGAAGCACAAAAAATGGACTAAAACTATAATGATATGCACAACAGTATGCTCTTCCCACAGCAGCTGTGGAAACCATAAAAAAATATTTAAAAAGAACAGTGAATTCAGGCGTGGTGGCACATGCCTACAATTTCAGCATTCAGGAGGCTGAGACAGGGAGGTTGATGGGAATTTGAGACCAGCGTGAGCGACCTAGTGCGTTCAAGGCCAGGTGGAACTACAACGTGAGACCCTGTCTTGGGGGACTAGTGGGAGAAGAAGAGAGATAATCTTAATTCCTGGTTTCTACTTTAACACATAGTAATTATACATATAGTAATTACGAAGAAATTACACATACTCATGGATACAATGTAATGATCAAATCAGGGCGTTGGCTCTCTATCATTCTCATTTCCTTGTCATTTCCATGCCTTGTGTCACTGCTGAGCTCCTCTCTCTGGTTCTTCATAAATATATAATATGGTATTATCGATTACGACAACCCTACTATGTGGTAGCACAGCTGCGCTGACTCCTCCTCCCTCAGTGGGCCTTGGTACCTGCTACCCTGCCTCCCTTTGTCCTCGCTTCCCCTGCTTTTCTTAGCCGCTAGTAATTACCACTCTACTCTCTTCTATGCTGGATCAGATTTTTAGCTCTTGCACGTGAAAGAGAACTTTCAGTACTTATTTTCTTCGTGCCTGGCTTCTTTGACTTTGGACTACTGATTTCTTGCAAAAGTTATTACAAATGATCAGTCTCTGTGCTTGCCAGGGAAGTGCTTATTCTACTGAGCCATCTCCCCAGCCCCCCCTTTTTTGTCTTTTTGAAACAAGGTTTCCCTGTGTAGTTCAGGCTGGCCCTGAGCTCACTTTGTATCCCAGGCTGTCCTCAAAGTCAAAGGGGTCCGCCTGCCTCGGGCTCCCAAATGCTGGGATTACAGGTGTGCGCCACCACAGCCAGGATGCCTTATTTTTACTTTTTAAAGGCAAGCACTTAATAAGCATTTATTAGGTAGGGGGCCTTCAACTAATCCCAGGTGTCTGGTTTCTCTTACATAGTTCTCAGAGAATAGAAGTTTTGAGAAATTAATAAATCAACTGAAGTCCACATGATTGATATGCAATAGAGGCAACATTGAAACTGAGTTGTCCCTAACATCAGGGCTCCAAATTAAAGCCATTACTTCATATTTTCTCTGCATCAGGACTACTGGGAGAAGGTCTGGTCAGCACCTAGGAACTGGGCGCCAGGCCGCGGGAGAGGAGCCTCGGCCCTCGAGTCGTGCTGAAATGGAGCTTCAGTTGTCTAAATTCCTCGCTGTTTCTCCTGCAGCAGAGGGATGCAATGCATTTTCGCTAGATAACACAAATTACCAAAGGAAGAGAAGGCTTTCTGGGATTCATTGCTTATCTTCCCGATTCTTTTTCTTTTCAAGCCTTTTTAGGTCACGGCACAGCGCCGCTGTGTGGACCCCGAGGGGAATAAACGCCTCCCCGTTTTCTGCCAAAAGTGGGTATTATTAACAGTCATAAAATTGCAGAAATTGAAAGCTAAAAGGAATTTTAGAAGCCATATTTCTTAAATTCTATGTTGTATATGAAAATGCAGAACAGAAAATTGAGTTGCTCAGGAGTGGTGCATGCCAATTTAGAGACAACCAGATTCTAAACACGTTTTAAAATATTGGATTATTAAAGCAAGTGATGTAGCTGTTCCACTTCATAATATTTTCAATTTCCATAGCCCTTCAAAAACTGTATGGACATATTGTGTTGATCAGTGTTTTGTAAAAGCCCAAACATTTACTTTTAAATATTATTCAGGATACACATTTTTAAAAATGTGATGATACTCAGAGCTATCAACATGATAATGATCTGGAAGTACTTATGCTACCAAATAAAATTATTATAGAGACATTCTATGGAACAGAAAGAGAACACATTGAAATTTATGTCTTCCTGAGTGAAGCTTTCTGGCTCAGAGCACCACGATAAATTCATTCATTCATTCATTCATTCATTCATCCATTCACTCGCTCACTCAGCATATTTGGAGCATTGTTATTATTGTCAGATACTGCACTGGATAGAATACAAAGTTAAATTAAATACAGGATCATTGACCCAAGTTAACCATGTAGTGGTTAACTATCTAAATATCTGGAATTGCGATCCAGGTTTTCTGAGCTTTTCTTATACTTTAATCCTATCTTTAGCAATGGTCCAAGTTCCGGACAACCGTGTAAATGAGCTGCCCTCAAAGGTGACAAAAGCGACATCAGATTCCCAGCATCTCCTTCTTGGTTCACTGATACCAAGTCTTTGTTTTGTGTTTGGTCTAGATGGGAGCACGTGGACCTTGCCTCCTCATAAGTGAATTCAAGTTTGCCCTTTGGCACAGGACAAATTTGAGAGTCACCATGGCCATGTGTGTGTGTGTGTGTGTGTGTGTGTGTGTGTGTGTGTGTACGTGTGCATCTGGAGCAGAGTAGCAATGAACTGACAAGGCAGTGTGTCACCCTGGATCCCATCCACTAAATACGCTTTATTATGAGGCCCGGTTCCAGGACACCAAGAAGCTGGTGCCTGTTTGTGGGGTCTTGGATGATTTTATAAGAAATTAAAATTTAAAAAATCTGAAAATAACATTAGAAATGGAATCCTCCTAAGTGGGCATGCTTTGTCTTTTAAAATCTCACCGGTTTTGGCACTTACCAATACTCGTGGGCTGCTGAGGGTCTGGAGAGGAGAGAGAGCTTTTCTCTGGAGCATCTGAAGCTGTCGTCTGGTCAGTAACTAGGAAAGAGGAAAAACAAAATTCTGCAACTACCGAGAGCAGTTTTACCCACATTGCGCTCCGTAAACAGAGCGTATTTGGCCGCTACCTGCTCGTGGAGGCTGAGCGGCAACCTCAGAGCTGTGTGCGCCGTGGCTCTGGCTCTGGCTCTGGTTTTCCAATCTGCACCCCGCGGGTCGCCCATCTGCTAACCTGCCTGGCTTCGAAGCGCAGCGTGCTGGACGCTGATGGCGGCTCACTTGGCAGCCGCGGCAGCGGGTGTCTTCTGTCCGGCTCTGCACACATCTCCCTTCCCATCCCCTGCTCTGCCCGCCCACCCGCGTCTCTGTCTTCTTGCTTCTCAGGCAGGGCCGCTCTGCAGCCAGCCTCAGACTGGGTTGACTACCAGGGCTGCTGCTGCTTGCTCCTGAGTGAGCTGGACAAGATGTTTAATTTCTCTAATATTTTATTTATTTATTTTCATTTTTAATGTATTTGGTACAGGACCTCACTATGCAGCTTGGATTCATAGTGATCCTCCTGTTTTCAGCCTCCCCAGCGCGGGGATGACAGGTGTATGCCGGCAGGCCTGGTCTCAGGGGCTGGCTCAGCGCGCTCCGGGAGCGGGGCTGGTGCAGCATACAGGACCAAGAAGCGAACCCTTTGTCGAATTTTTTGTTTCTCTCTATCTCTGAACTAGAGATATTGGCAGTACTTACCTCTGTAAGTTTTTCTGTGAGTATTAATAATTTAATTCATACAACAGTTTAAATAAAATACATAGCGACTTAGCGACACAACGCCAAAGCTTCCTAAATGTTATTTTATGATATAAACAAAACACCTTGGGATGCTTCCAGAGGTTCACCTTAGGATCTGTTTTGACAGTCTGAACTGGCCTGCACCCGGGAAGCATGAAATGACTGTGGCTGTCAGTTTACAGCCATGTGACAGGTGGCTCCTATCTCTAAAGTCTGTGAGTACTTATCGGTGTTTCTTTAGTCAAAGAATTGGCTCTTGTTTTGAAAATGTAACCTATTAATAAAACAACATTCCATTATAATTATTGGTCCATATTAATTAAAAAATTAATGGGTTTCACTGTGATATTTCCATATATATAGTACGCCAAATATATATATATATTTATTTATTTATTTTTGTGCAGGATCTCACTACGCAGCTCAGACTTGTAGTGATCCTCCTGTTTTCAGCCTCTCTAGTGCTGGGATTACAGGCATGTGTCACCGTGCCTGGACTCCATTGCCAACTCTGCACCTGGGAGATGGGGCTGGAGTGGCATGCAGTGCCAGGCATCGAACCCTGGCCCCTGCACTTGCCTATGCAAGTGCTTAGTCCGCTGAGCTATCTCGCTGGCCTTTTATTCTTTTATTTGGTATAGGGTCTCACTAGGCAGCTTGGCCTCATAGTGATCCTCCTGTCTCAGCCTTCCCAGTGCTGGGATTACAGGTGTGTGCTACCATGTCAGGTTTCGGTGGCAAGCCCAAGGCATGCAGTACTGGAGATTGAATTCAGGTCCTTGCGCTTGCCAGGCAGGTGCTCAGACCACCGAGCTATCTCCCCTGGCCCCTGTCACAAAGTTTTTTTTTTTTTTTTCTTTTGGTGGAACCGGGGATTGAACTCAGGTCCTTGCGCTTGCCAAGGAAGCACTTATTCCATTGAGCCATCTCCCCGGCCCCTCCTGTCACAAAATTTAAAAAGAAACAATTTACAAGGCTGGAGAGGTAGCTCAGCGTGAAGGTCCTGGGATCAATTCCCACTATGAAAAAAGTAATAATAATAAATGGGTGTGGAGGAGAACTACCTTTTGTTGAGTTTTTGTGTAGCATCAAAGAAGAATGCCCATAATTATTTTAAAAATTGCATTAAATACTCTTTCCTGGGCTAGGGGTGGATGACAGGGAGCAGTAGAGCACATGTCTAGCATGCATGAGGCCCGGATGCCACCCCAGCATTGCATGCATGCATAAATACAAACATGCCTTTATTTTCCAAATGCATATTTGTGTGAAGCTGAATTATTTCATGTGTGTATTTCATATTGGAAACATATGAAACATATTGGAAAAAACTGCATGCAGAAAAAAAGATCTTCAGGACGTAAAATAATATCACGTTTCTAGGTAATTTTTTTGGGATGCTACAAATATAGTTACATTTTTGAAAAGACATAACATCTATTAACCTGCACCAGGTTAAATAATGGCTAGTATATATTTTAAATGTTTCAGTTTTAGTTTCTTTTTCTTTTTTCTTCTTTTTTTTTCTTTGTATTTTAGAGAAGGGTCTATAGGGTGCTCAGGGTCTCACTACTAGATCAGATTCATAGTGATCTGCCTGTTTACAGCCTCCCAAGAGCTGGGATTACAGGTGTGCAGCACCACTCTCAGTTTCAGTTGCTATCTCAGCATGCCCCAGAGGCAGGGCTGGCACGACAGGCCTGGGGATCGAACCCCTGGCTCCTGTGCCTGCTTGCAGGTGCTTTAATCTGCTGAGCTATTTGGCCGGCCCAAACAGATAGATTGAGAAGGATTTTTTTTTTTTCTCTCACTCAGGCTGCCTTCAGGGAGGCTCTGGTGCAGCATGTGGAGCTGGGGATCGAACCATGGTCCTCTGCACCTGACTGAGTTTACCCAAGTAGGTGCTTGAAACAACTGAGCTAACCCCCAAGCCTTAATTTCTGATAGGTACATTTTGGTAGATACAACTCAGGCAAATACAGTTTTTTAGGGCTCTCCAATTGTTTTAAGAGTGCATGGGCTAGAGCAATAGCTTGGCAATCTAAGTACCTGCCTGGCAAACACAAGCATCTGGGTTGGATCCCTGGTACCACATCCTGTGCTGACCCTGAAACCAGATGTGGTGGCGCACGCCTGTAATGCAGTGCTGGGGAGGCTGAGCCAGGAGGATCACCATGAGCCTGAGCTACATGGTGACACCCTATACCAAATAAATAAATAAATAAATAAATAATTTTTTAAAAAAAGAAGGTAGAGGTGCTGACACCAACAAGTTTGAGAACTATTGCTCAGTAGTTTAAAAGTTCCATCTGCAGGTAAGTAATAGTAAATTATTATTATTCATGTGGAATATTAAAACAAGAGAGAGAGGGAAATGCACAATTCTAGAGTCACCTATTCCTGCTGCTCTGTTCACTGCCATTTTGTGCCCTTCTCGACAATTTCCTGATGCTCTCGGTCTTCCCAGGTTCCAACCCCACAGAGAGGGGGGAGATGACATTACAAGAACCCTAACTTGTAACTGTGCTGTAAAGCATTCCCCGCTAGTCATTTTCTTAACTGATTTGCAGAGCAAAATGCCTGCAGTATCTGAGTACCAACTACGCAGCTTGCCAAGGGGAGGAAAGTTAACAGACAAGTAGAAGTCACGCACGGCTCACACCTTCGCTCCCTGGGGAATCCTTGCTGGAACGCTGATAGTGGGTGCTAGATAGTTACTAGCGACCTCACCAATAAGAGTAATCTTACCCTATGACCAGAAATATTTATGATATTGAGATATGATATTCAGGACATGATTTTGAGTCACACAGAACTATGGTCTTACAGGAGAAGATATGTTTGCAGCTGGCCTATTGCTAAAATGTGAAAATGTTTCCTCCGGCGGTTCTGGTTCCCTGCTAAGGAATCCAGGCGTCTTCAGGAAGCCTTTGCATGGGTGGTCTCTTCCCCTCCACGCCCTGCGATCCAGTTCCTGTGGTGGAGGTGGAGGCGTGGGTGGGGGTGAGTCACCTTGTGGTTGGAGTGTGCGGGGATTACAGTGCAGTCTGGGCTGTGGGTTGTGAGTCTTCGACTACAGCTTCCTCCAAAGACTGCTTCCGCTTTGGTGAGGAAGTCTGCACAGAAAGCCTGCGGCACTGTGCGGGGGACCCGTCAACCCCGACGACAGCCCTAGCAGCCACTGTGACAGCCTTCGCTGGTGAGGTTCTTCTACATGAATGTGCCCTTCACAACTTCCTTTCTTTGCCAATTATTTCATCTGATGAAAGAGATTTTTCAGGAAATGCACCCCTATCCACCCTTTTTTCTTTTATTCCAGTCATTCTCTCTAGCCTGCAATCTCTTTTTACACTCAGAAGTACCTTATAAAAGAACTCAAGCCCAGAGTTCTACTATCTGCAGCCTCATGGCACTTATGGGATACCTTGTGGCTCAAAGAGTTGCTGACAGCTTTTAAATTATTTCTTGGATCTGTGGGGGAATCTTTAAAATAGTCACCACAAAATAAATCTGAAGAGTAACCATGTATGACAGGGCTTTCTAAAAATATAACAACAGAAACTGATATTTTGGGAAACTTCTATATTTGCAGTTAATATCTCCTTTTGGGTTAAGTATGGGCAAGCTGAATGTGATTTCTCCAAAAACACAATTGCAATAAAACTATTCACAGTGAAGTCATGCTAACTGTCATTATCAAAAAAGAAAACCATGGCCTTCTTCGTGTCAGGTACTCTGCTAATCCTTACACCCAAATGGGTTTCTTCCAAACACTAGAACACTTACAGACCTGCTCCTGAGCTGGGGAAGTTTCAGTTATTGCAGGAATGTGTTATTAATAAGGGAGCTTCACCAAGTATTATCTCACTATAAATGACTTTGCCTATTCCACCCAATGCTTTGATAGAGCAATATTAAGGTAAATTAAAGTGATGGAAGATAACCATGAGTTCTTACCCAAATCTTCAAACTGGAAGGGCACAACCAGTTTTCTTCCTTGCAGGCCCTTGTGTTGGATGATGCAGTGCACAGTTGCGTTTTTGCTAAATGAATGCACGGTTAGCGTGCTGGTGGTATTACACTTCTTTCCATCTGTTTCGAATATATGGTGGGTTCCACCTATGTAGCAATTTAAAGAGGTAAAAATAAAAGTTATGGGTATGTAAAGCAACTGAATGGGTTTGGTTCTGTTAAAGACTAATACTTGGACTTCAAGACAAATATAATTAGTGTTTCTAGCCTCAGCCAACTCCCTTGTTTGTTTTGGCTGTAGTTGCAAAGGCAAGTAGGTAAGCAGGAATGGATAGGTTCCTACAGACCCTTCACCTGCAGACCCTTCACCTATAGACCCTTCACCTATAGACCCTTCACCCATAGACCCTTCGCCTACAGACCCTTCACCTATAGACCCTTCACCTATAGACCCTTTGCCTACAGACCCTTTGCCACTGGCAAAAGTACAAACAGTGGTCACTTAGAAGGACAGTTTGACGTTGCTATGAAACAGAAAGACACAAGAGCTTACTCAGGTTGTGTAAATAAGGAAAACTCAAGAGAAGCCTTATGAGGAAGCAGAATTGCCACTGGCCTGAGCATCGGATCTGGATTACGTGGGCCTTTTCTTTTTGGAGCACCATTTGGCTCTCTGCTTTATCAACCGTGTAGGATTGCATGCAACTCTCAGGATGTATGGTTACATAGACCCGAGAGGAAAAAGTCTTTTGAAATATCAAACTATTGTAGAAGTACTTTCTTTTCTTTCTTTTTTTTTTTTTTTTGCTCCCAATGCCTTCAGGGCAGGTTTGGCT
>NDGN011481026.1:0-11499 GCA_002564285.1 Tympanoctomys barrerae
GAACAAATCCTTTTGGGAAGGATATCCCCAGCCCATTGTCCTTCTGGACCAATCTGAAATGGATATTTGTGTGTAGACCCTTTTTGGAATGTGCATTTTTTTTTATAGCCCATTAGTTTTAAGTGCAAATTTGAGTAATCACAGGCTGTTGTCATCCAGGCTTTGTTTTTTGGGGGCTGAATCAAATTCCTTAAATTTAGAAGGCTCCTGTCTTCCTGCCATTAATTCCATGAGCTAGTATTCAAACAAACCCAGTGTTCTTGTCCAGTCCCCTCTGATACTGGAAATTCCTGTCTCTCAGTACCAACTCTGCCAACATAGCCAGGGATGAACACTTGGCCAAAGCCAGCTATCTATGAACTATTCTGAAGCCCAAAGAGCAACATGGCCAAGGGTAATGCCCTACAGAGACAATGGACACTTGGGGAGAAGGAACACATTCCTGGAACTCTGCAGTGGTTGTCTATTCTCAGCATCTGAAGAGGCAACTGCTTGACTGCAGCAGGAGCAGGAATAGCAGGAGCCACACAGTGTGGGGTCACTGTAATGGCTGAGCATTGCATGGAAACAGTGGCGGCTTACTTCTTGAGGGACCCTGAAGTCCCAAGGCATGAGAGCTGTCTCTACTCTGAACAAGGCCCCAGGTTCCAAATATTGTTCAGGGTACCACAGAGCCCTGTGTGTGCCTAGGGTGGTGGGTTTTGTCATTGAGGTTAGAGTGACCAGTGTGTGTAGGAATCCCAACAAAGAGGCCATTTGTGTCTACACTGTACCTCTCCTAATGGTATCTTGGTTACAGACCTCTGCCATCTGTACGCACAGTGCCCTACTCCAGTCCATGCTTGTCAGGTAGTCTAGGTTCCCTGCTCTCTGAGAGAGACAGACTACCCTCCCCAGATTGGTAAGTAGATTTTTCTGGCAGGATAAGGAGCCCTTCTCACCATTAATCTTAATTGGCTTTAGGGCTAACAAAATCCATTTTCCCAAGGTTGGAATTATTCTTAAGTGGACTTTGGGAAACATTTTAACCTTTTCGTCACTCAGGCTGAAGAATTAAAATGCATTTCTGGAATTTTTTGGCGAGGTTACTAGGAAGCCAGAGCGAGGCGTGGCTGCTTTGTGTATTTTTCTTTACAAAAACTTTGATGTCAGGGGATGCAGGCCTTCTGAGTTCTGGTTTGTGTTTGTACTTCAATGCATCATTCACATTCCCAGTGGATATTTCTAGGGAAAAAAAAAGAAGCAGACTGATGATGGACCAAGAAAAGTGAGATGTTTTTACAAAGCCAACAGGCCAACATTGCAAAAAAAAGGAAAATTTTTTGACATTGGACTCCCACCCCAAAAGCCCAAGCCACTGGGTTTCCAGCTTTGTGTTATGTTCTCAGACTGAATTCTTCTAATGGGCAATGGTGGGTGGTCACCAACCCCCCATTTTGCTCCAGGTATGGTGACATAGTAGGAGTTGTCACTTTGAATATTCCTAAATGCGAAAGAAAGATGACAGATTCTGCTGGTTGCATGGTTCAGAGATGCAGAAAATGGATACAATGCATGGTGTCATTTAGATTTAAAATGAGGGTGCTTGAGTGTTCAGTGTTCCTTGCAATAAATACCTTCTGTTTCAGTCTCAGCTTGAACCTAACCATAGCTAGATTCTTAACTATGTAGTTTAGAAGAATGGTAACCTGAGGTATTTTGTAATTTCTGGTCCATTAGTTGTGACCAGGTCCTTATTAACATTCTAAGACCAACCAATGTGGAAAAATCTGAAGCACAAAGTTTGGGTGGCCTGTGCCTCTAATATGGCATGTGTCAGGTGTAGTCTGTGTCACATTAGATCAGTCTGGGTTGGATGGATAAATGTCATCTCTCTATTCTTTGATATTGACCAGGTTGTATTTACTTTCCAGTTAAAAGATACTGTCGGTATGTGATATCAGGGAAAGTGCTGCTCTTGGGGATCAGGTTCTTATGTATTGATCAGACAAAGATGAAAGCTAAATTCTACTTCCAAACTTCACTTTGGTATCTGAGGGAGATCTGAAACTCTGCTGCCACATAGTGTAATCCCGTATGGAAAACCCACACCCTGCTCTGCCAAGTGGAATCCGTGCTGCTGCTTCTCTGGAGCCTGATATCCCTCAGCAAGAAAGCTAGTCTGTTTCTCTCTCAAACTCCATCTCAACAAGAGGCAGTGTGTCCAAATGACTCAAAGGAGAAACTTCAAAAGGATTCTCCTCCTCCATCCAGCAGGGTCTGACAGACAGGGTCAGCCCAGGTGCTGTTTCACTGAGCCAAGATGATTAAGTGGGGAAGCTGGTCTGAGAAGAGATAAGTATTGCCCAAGGCTGACATCCCCTCCTGACTTCTTCCTGGCTGAGGAAAGTGACTTCTGATGCAAATAGCAAACAGTATCTCACTGCAAGCTACTTACCTAGGGGAAGGCACAGCAGGCAGGTTCTAAGCGTGCAGGATTTTGTACTTTGACTCAAACTTTCTCTGAAGGCTCTGGTACTGGGCTGAGAACACACTCATTCAGAGCTCATGGAGTTCCACTGGGACTCTGGAGGGCTGGACAGAGCCTGCGGGAGCAGCACTGTGCCCTAATGGGGCACTTCTTTTTGTCTCCACAGACACTGTGGCTGGTAAGAACCCCATCCTGTACCACCTGCCAAGCAGCAACAGCTTAACCTCCAGTCTTGTTCTCCCAAAATCCTCTGCCCTTCCCACAGATACCCTTTCTAGACTGTAAATCAGATCATCTTCTTTCTTTAAAACCCTTGAATAGCTTCCACAGCCTTTAGGGTAAAGCCACAAACATGCCATGGCCTTAAGTCCTGTGCCTGTAAGTCTTTTGAGACTATAACTGCCAGGATGGGAGGGAATGGGGCATCTTGCTCCCTGATATGTCCCTATGGTGTCATGACACCTACATAGAATATGTACTGGTTATTTGCTTAGTGAGTAAATGAATAACTGCAGAGCCAAAGGTCAGGAAATGTTTCACTAAATCAATTTCAGGGTTGGTTTCATCCATTGCATTATATGACACCTAGAGAGCTAACACCTAGAAAGTCAACAACTTTCGCTCTTTGTGTGAGAAAGCAGGTGGTTGTCAGTATACTTCACTGGTCATAGGGCAATACATTCAGAAAATAAAGTAATTTGCAAAGTGGAGATTTAAATGAAATGTTTAATAGCATTCATTTTTCTTCTGGTTTAAAGTTGGATAGCAGTGGGCTGATGGTTGCCAGGATGTAGCTCATCTCTGGATATGGTTTTAAACCTGTGATACTCTCCTCAACAAGCAAGAACCACTGTCAATGAGGTCTACTCTCCTGGGTATGTTTGCATGTTTGTGTAGCTTTTGCTTTGGTCACTGAACAGATTTAGATGTCTCCCATTCTATACGCATGTCATTTAGGAACTCTGTCTCACTGTAGTGATGACATTTCCTTGTCATATTGTTCCTCCCCACCCTGAGGCAATACGCCAGTCTGTGAATCAGGTACTTACTCCTTAGACTGGAATCAAAGCCGTTCATGGTCTGATTTGTTTGATTATACTCTGTAGAAGTCCACACGGGACTGGGATTTCTGTAGTGGCATCGCTGTTGTCATGAAAAGAATGTGTTAAGAGAGGAAGTATACTTTAGGCTTTCCACAATATGATCCAGGTATGGCAGGGGCTTTGGTCAGTCATGTGTGAGACCTGTTTGGAGCTAGCTTGTGACCAGTGATGAGAGTTGGTGGAGTGTATCTTTTTCCATCTATGTGTAGTGACATTACAGCATTTGAGCTTTATAACAAGTTGTGAAAAAGGCAGGGCAATTGTTATTGTGTTTCTTGTACAAAGGAGGGACCAAGCCTCACGGAAATACCAACTTAGTGGGGAGCAAAAACCAAAAAGGGACTCTTTTGGTTACTTTTCTCTCATTGCTGGGACAAAATACCCATCACCCAAAATGAAGGAAGGAAAAGTTTATTTAGCTTACAGTTAGGGAGGGCTTTAGTCCATACTTGGCTGGCTCCAGGGCAAAAGGCAGCAGTTCATGGTTGTGGAGAACAGTGGAGAGCAGAGAAAGGAGCAGCAGCTGCGGTGTCTATCAAGCCTCTGTTGCTTCTTTCTACACTGACTGCGAAGACCAGAGCTCCTTCAGGGAAGTGACGGTGGCTGCTGGGAAGATCCAAGCTCTTCCAAAGGGGTGTGGCTGTGAAGATCAAGCTTCTCCAAGGAAGTGGGGCACACAGAAGCCTTCCTCAACCCCTTTATATATATCCTTTTGTGCTAAGTCATTCTAGGGGGGTCTTCCCCACCATAGGGTGGAGATCCCATGCCCCAGGGTGTGGAATTGTCAAATGGATCTAGCCAAGCTTCCTCATCTCAAGTTGACACAGTGTATCAGCCACCACAGTGACCAAAAGCCAGTGCTGTTGCTTCTTATTCCTACTCTTTAAAGCAGAATCAACTGACTTTTCTTGGGAATACAGAATGGGGAAGGTTAAGAAAATCTAGCTCCAAAGAAAAAGGGTGAATCAAATAAGCTTCTGCAATGTTATTTTCAATAAAACAGACCTACTTGAAAGATAATATGTAAAGAATCAATGTACCCATTCAGAAAACAACACAGCACACTTCTTTGAGTACTAGTACTATATGAAGTTATTTATTAAGCCGTGGTAGGAACCAATGCACTACAAAGGACAGAGGACAAACTATGAGGCTGACATTAAGTTCTTGGTGAATTTGAGCTGATACTCTTATTTCATTGCTGGATAAATTTTGGCAAATTGCTTAACATCTGTGTGCATCAGTTTTCCACCTGTAGAATAGACATAGTGATTATCTTATTTGGTTGTTGTGAGAAATAAGTAAAATAATTACGTAAAATAATGAGCACAATACCTGGAACACAGTGCTCATTTACAAAAAGTTATATATCCCTGCGCACTTAGATTTTGAGATACCACTTATCATAAAGTATCTCTTGAGCTGCAATTCAAACTTGCATTTTTTCAGAATGATCCAAAATGTTTTTGATATAGAACCTTACAGATTATAAATGTCCTGAAGGATGTTCTTGTGTTCCAAGCTAGGGTCAGCATTACAGGTTTGGGAAAGATAGAGTTTGGAAGAGAGTTTTCTGAGAAAAGACCAGCAGTTTTTAATTTTTCTGTCTGTTTGTAATACATTCCATGCTAGATGTTGAGACCAAAAACCAAATATAGCAATGGCAGGCAATCATAGAGTTTTCATGTAATTCAATAATTTATCGCAAAGAATATTCACTTATAAACAATGACTTGCTTTGGAACGATAGCAGCTGTCAGTTTGGAGGCCTTATTTCTCTCCACTGGGACAGGAGTCTGGCTACCCCTTTTGTTAAATCATGTAGGGGTGGTGGTGGTGGTGGTGGGGTGTATTGCTGTGCTTGGAATCTGGGGCTGAATGCACTTTACGGTGTGTTTATGTTTTGGTATGTGCGTTAATTCATTTTTACTCTGTGGTCATGAAATCTACATTGCCAGCTGCCAAAAGTGCATCTATATGTGAACAGGAAAGAGCTAAGATCAACACAATGACTGCACCTGAAAATCTTTGAACCAGAAATATGAACATAACCCAGTATCCGGACAGACACCCAAATGTCCTGGTACTCCTCTGTGTCATCACTTCAGTTTGCTTCACCAAGAAAGAATTCTGGATCCTTTACTTTTTGGAAAACCTGTTGCCAGAATGATTTGTACATTGAAAATTCTGATTATTGCTCTCCAGTGTCTTGAGAAATTGAGTATTTTGAGTTCCAGAGATGAGACTACTGTCTGCTGAGAATAGAGTATCCTGGGTCTCCTGAGACAACTTGTATGTTGCCTTCCACTTCACTAAGAGCCAAAGGTCCCTGATTTCTCTTGGAGCTCCCCAGGCTTTCCTGGGAGCTTGGAAAGCTGTTGAGTAAATAAAAATGGAGCATGTGCCTGAATCTTGAAGGCCTTTGTCTTCCAGTTCTCATGTTCATTGTCATGGTGGCATTCATTCACAAGTCAGTCTTTGAAAGTTCAATGAAGTTCATCCCCACTGGCCATTTCCTAACTATAGCCAACTAGAAGACCTATGACATGATCTAGAGAGAGTTGATTAGAGGTTGAACTGTGTTCTGACCCTCTTCCCTACAATATATTGAAATCCTTAGGACCCGTGAGTGTGACCTTATTTGGAAATAGGATCTATGACTATGTAATCAAACTAAAATGAAGTAATTAAGATGGGCTATAATCCAAGATGACTATGTCCTCATAAGAGGAAATTTTGGCACAGACCCACAAGGAAAATGCCATGTGATGACAGAGGAGGGATCAGAGTAACACATCTGTGAGACATACCATGGATTGATAGTCATGAAAAACTAGAAAGAAGCAAGAGAAAGTTTGCTTTTACAGGTTTCTGAGAAATCTTTTAGCCTGGTGGATACCTTGATTTGAGACATAATGTACAGAAATGGGGAGACAATACATTTCTGGTACCAAAATTCTGTATTAGTTTTCTGGGCTTACTGTAAAAAAGTGGTACAAATTGGATGGTTAAATTTTCCCTGGATGGCATCCTTAGGATCAGAATTTCCAGTGCAATTCTGCAAGGTATGGCCTTCCAACCCCCTAATGTATCAGCTGAGTCTCCCCCTTTTTTAGTATCTGACAATTCCCAATACTTTACCTTCTGGCACTCTGAATATGAATTTGCCACTCCCAGTTGAGGTGCTTAGGCTCTTAACTTTGTCCTCACCAAGAGTTCTTTGCTTTGTTCCTCATGTCATTACCCAGTGGTTCTTTGCCAATGACTAGCATCACTGTATAGGATACATAAAGCCCCACTGGGTGACTGCTTTATGATAGTCTTTCCAGGAATTATGCTTCTTTTCTTCAAATATCTTCCCAGGAATTTTCTTAAGAAACCCCAGCAGAATCTCTTGGGCAGCATGATAGGGTAGTGGGGAGGATCATATCAGGGTGTTCCAGGGTTTTCTTTCCATTTTACAAATGAGGACCAGAGTCATGGATAACAAGCCACTTACTTCCCTGTCCTAGCATCTGTGCTTCAACTGGTGCTGTTTTTACTAAAACATATTTTGTCTTAGAAAAGGGATTGCCTTTGTACTCCCAAGATTGTATGTGGTTTCTAGAAAGCAGGCACACTTAATGGCTTACTTTCTGCTAACAGTACAGACTTATATCTCTCCTTCAAGGAGCATCATAGAAGTTGAAAACTTGGGATGAGGTTAGGCCAGCTCCTCTCATCTGTTTTTTTCCTCCAAGCTGGAGAGCACTGAGCCACCTTCATTTGCGTTGCCTGTGGGCAGTGAACAGTCCATGCGAACCGCATGGCACTGCGAGGCATGTGGTAAGTTTCCACTCCTGTTTCTTCTTAAATTAAGCTTCCAGCTGTATTTTTTCCTGCTCAAGTTTTGAGTTAATTTAGAATTGTTGAGTAAAGTAAGCAATCAAGTACATTTTAGAATGGGAATAGAGCATGTGGAAGAGAGAGAGAGACAGAGAGAGAGAGAGAGAATGAATCAAGCAAGACTATCTGGAAATCTGGGAGAATGTGATAAATTTGAAACTTGACCAACTTCTCCTGATACCATCAGACCTCATGGCTTGTGACAGCCATGCACCAATAATGGCTGAAGACATACATACCTCTTACACATGCAAAACACAGTCACCTTGCAATGTAGACTAGTGACATGACATTTGGGACTTGAGCCTGCACTCTTTGCCTACACTGAGCCCCATGTGTGATAAGACTGCTGGGCTGACAACCCAGCAGTACCATTGTGAGTCACTACCCAGTCTCTTACTGTAGGACATCTTGGAAGCATGACATTCTGGGACAAAAGCAGAAGAGACTGAGGAGCTCCTGAACCCTCAGATGGGTTACATGGTAGGGAGAAGCAGAGGAACTGGGAGCTTCTGAGGACAATAAATATTCTACCCACTATTTAGGGACACTTC
The DNA here is from genome assembly GCA_002564285.1 of Tympanoctomys barrerae. Lineage (NCBI taxonomy): Eukaryota > Metazoa > Chordata > Mammalia > Rodentia > Octodontidae > Tympanoctomys > Tympanoctomys barrerae. The sequence goes on from NDGN011481026.1 coordinate 8,013, forward strand.
CTATGCATCTGGCATTATGCTAAGCAAATGATATGCATTAATTATCTTATTTAATCATTACAATAGCTCTATGAGATGCATTTTGTTATTAGCTTCTCTTTACTAGACGAAAGAATTGCATCTCAGAGCTTAGCTCATTGCCTGACAAAAACTTAGCCTTAATAAATTCATGTTGACTACATGATGAGAGGTTAAAAAAAAAAAGCTTAAATTCACATAGTAATTGATTGAGGCCACATTTATATCCACTCTATGTGGTATTTTCAATTATGCAAACTAATGTACTCTGAACTGAATTTCAGATTGAAATAGTAGAGCTGGCGCTAGATGTACCCAAGTGAAAGTCAGGAATCCAAGAATAGCAGCACTGAAATAGTGGCTTTGGCAGAATGGAGGAAGGTGGGCTAGAGGTGACTGAGGTCATAGATTAGGGCCATCCAGGTCAGGAGGTGTACAGTCAGGAAGCTGTCTATAGGGCAGCTTGGGAGGATAGTTTTGAACCTGTAAAGGAACCCTTGGGGACAGATGAGGGAAATGTAGTGGAAGATTGTGGAATCTTATAGGCCATGAACATGAGGAATGAGTTAGCTAAGAGCAACTCTGGACCAGCCAATGTCAAGGGATCAATGATAACAATCTCAATTCCTTTCTCCTTTTTCTTGGAGAAAACTGCTGTGCCTACATGTTAATGGATGGCGCTCCAACCCTAGATTCCATTTTAGAACCACAAGGGCAGTTAGGGGCACAGAATTCTGATTTCAAAGAAGTTGTGTCACACTGGTCCTTCTGATGGTGATCACTACAGAGTTCAGAAACCGTTTGTGTCATCATAAGCAAACATGGCCCTCAAAAAAGCAGCTGCTGCTTGAGTCAATGGAAAAAATATCGTGAGCAGGAAAATGTGAGCCATGTGCCCGTGCTCTGCCCAGTGGCTTTCCCAACCCAAGGAATGGCCAGCCCTTTGAAATTCTAGGAGTGAGGAGTTTGCATGCAGGGCCCAAGTGCTTGGTGGCATGGAAATCTAAATTGGCCACTTTTCTGGGAAGGGAATATAAGTTCAGATGAGCTTTCAGGCCTGATTGTTACTTCATTGTGTAACTGCTGCCTGGTGAGAGGGAAATGAACCTCCCAAAACACAAGGCCTTCCAGGTGTAGTCTTCATAGGTTAATGAATCTTTCCAGAATGTCTAGAATCCTGCATGACAATGGAGAGGAGCTTCCCAATTAATTATTCCTTTTCATTTGTTACATCAATGTATCATCTAAATATACAAAGGAAACATACCCAATTTCTCTACTGAGCTTTTCTAATTGCATCATTCTCTTTTTTCTTCACAATGATATCCTAGTTGTGTGTGTGTGTGTGTGTGTGATTTTACTGGGACTAAATTCAAACCAACTATGAGAATAGGTTCTACTGTGGGTGAAGGCTTCAGGAATGGGCATATGGTTGAATTTTGGTCTAGGAGAGTGTAATGGTTCATATCTAGATGTCTCCCAATAACCTTGTGTGTTCCTAAGTGAGGTTTTGGAAGGTTATTGGGTTATGGGGTTTTATAGATGACATGCTGTTAGGAAGTGGAGTCTGTCCAGAAGAAGCATGTCCCTGGAAGGCCTTGACTTCCTCCTGACTTCTTCCTTTGCTCTCTATTTCCTGTTTACCATGCTATGAGCAGCTCTCCTCAGCCATAGTATTCTTCCATATTGTCCTGCCTTGGAGCCTGCACATTAGGGATGAAAACCTGAGGGCATTCCATCCCTGCAATCAGGAAAGAAAGGCAGGCAAACATCAGGCAAATGCTGCTTTGTCTTTAAGAGTGCAGAAAAGAAATCATTGCTTCCTTTTCTGGTGGCTGTACATAAGGAGAGTGATCCATTTCCTCCTGCTGCTGGCTGCCCCTGCTATGGCCAGGTTCAGGATATGGCTCACAAATGGAGGAGGGCAGAGGCTTGCAGAGAAACAGGGGCCTGAGAATACCAGGAGCAGAGCCCGTTAGCTTCTGTACTTCCAGTTGCTCAGCCTGTACAAGTCTTTGCTGTTCCAGCTAGCTTGTGTTAGATTTTTTTCCTCATAGCAGCTGAAATATTCTGGACTGATAAAACCATAAAATTGGCAAAAGTATGAAAAGAAAGGAGGGAGAGAGGTAGTAATCAAGGTGAATGGTGTTTAGTCAGGAGAGGGAAGATTTGGGGAAGTGGCATATAAGGCAAACTTCATCTGCAATAGTTAGAATACTTAGTTGGCCCATTAGGGGCCCATAGTTCACCTGCCACTTTATTTTCTCTTGTTGGTGGTTTTTACATGGGTAGGTAAAAGCATAGCCATGTCTATGTTTCTTTTGACCAGTGGATTGTGGCTAAGGATCTGTTCAACTAAAAGTACAGCCTCTGTGCCAAGGTTAGGTGGTTGTAAAGAACAGAAGGGTTAAGTGCATGCCAAAGACAAGCAGATGAAATGGCTGGGCCCATTGGTCTGGAGATGTATGAGGTTCCCTTCCTCATCGGGATGTATAACGTAGCCTCAGCTGGCAAAGCAGCTTTACATAGCTACCCAGGGAATGCAAAAAAGTCATTGCAGAGCTGTTCCTCTTCTCTTTGGCAGTGAGCATTTTTTTCATTATAAGGTGGGGTTTGGAATAACCCCCTCTGAGCTCCAAGTTACCCACATTTATGTAATGTATACCCATAGTATATATTTGGGAGATTCTGGTGGGAGGTTGGTTTGACAATGGAGTGTAAAGAACTCTAGACTATGGCTCTGAAATACAAGGTCCAGCAAATTCAGAAGAGACTAAACACAAAGCCAGTAGTACTCTATTTTGGGCCATCTGCAAAGTACTGGATGTTTCCCCAAGATTTATTTCAGATAATTGTGCCAGTGCTTCACAGAATCAGTAAGTCATCTCCTACACTAAAATCCTAACCAACCAAGCTGTGAGTAGGGTCATATGCCCGTTACCCCAGCTCCCAGCATTCTTGGAGGCTAAGGTAGGGGGATTGTGAGTTTGTGCCCAGCTTGGGTAAATTAGTAAATTAGTGTGACCCAGTATCAAAATAATAATCTCTATACTTTTTTTAAATTTAAATTTTATTTGAAAATTGGTAAAAATTATGAACAGGTAAATATAATAAAAGTTGAAAATAAATGATACAAAATGGTTCTACCTTATTAATCAGAGAAATCCAACTTAAATTACAGACAAAGAGCCCATGTTTGAAATGTTGAAATTTAGTAATAATAACGTAACAGAGGGCATAAAGGCAAAGGTATTTTCTAATACCAGACCAGAGAGTTTAAATTAACACATACTTTACAGAGGACAATTTACTGTGTCAAAAACCATAGTGGCATATGAATTCTTTTAGCATATAAATTTTTCCATGAACTAACTTCAGTTTTACTTCTTAGAATGGCTTTTTCCCCCCATAATTTTACTGAGAAACAAATAGCAATGAGACAGTTTCAAACCAAATTGCTAGGACAGTT
>NDGN011481036.1:1416-13256 GCA_002564285.1 Tympanoctomys barrerae
ATATATATATATATATATCCTCTTTAGGATCCTATTCCCATGACAGAATAATTATTGTCACGTTTCTGTGTAGACTCAAGCCTGGGATGTCCCTGCTGTATGCCCTCATTTGTTTGAAAAAAGAAAAGATGATAGCTGGCCAAGGAAAAGTCTGGATGCATTAATGGACAGAAAAAACTGCATATCACATTTTTTACTTTCTAAAACATGAACCCACTTCTTTATGCTTTTCAGCTGTGCTCTGCACATCCTAAGACTAAATGATTAAACAAGGTAGACCACCCAAATAAGGCAACGGCAGAGGGTGAAATTCTTAGGTAGAGAAGGGCCAGCTGCTGGGTATTTCTATGGTAGTCTTACTTCTGCCTATAACTGGAACTAGGAAAACAACACATGTTTTGCTTCCTGGGCTTGGTATCTGAAGACTTTTAGTAAGCTGAGTGATTAAAAATATAATGCTCCTCGTGGTCCACGCCTGTAAGCCCTGAACTCTGGTGGCTGAGGAAAGAGTCACCCTGAGTTTGAGGCTAGTGTGGTCTACAGAACGAGTCCAAGTCCATTTTGAGATACACAGTGAGACCTTGTCTCAAAGCAACAAAGCAGAGTCTAATGTCATTGGTTGAAATTCTGAGACTCTAAGATAAAAGTTCATGAAGATCCCATGATGATTCCCCAGATGTGGCTATCACTCTAAGGGCTGTGTGGCTTGTGAGCTGATGTGTGTGTGTAGGAGGGGTGCACTGATGCCAGTGACTAAACACGCCCCTCTGTGCGCCTCCACAAGATGGGCTTATCTTCATGCCATTCTAATTAGCCAAGTTAACTTTTTCATCTACTTTTTTGGGTTTTATAACATTTGTTTTTTAAAATGGTTAATAAATGTACACGGCTTAAAGTATCCTCTCATTTCATATTACTAATGAAATAAATTTAAAGTTATAGAATTCTTACTACTTTAAAGCTTTCTCTATTTATGGTTTATCTACTCTACTGAAAGACCTATAATTTTCATTATAAAAACAAACTATGTTTACGATATCTTTCAAAAGTAAAATCATAAGTATGAAATAGAAGGTATTAGTTTCTTTTCATAACTGCCTCCCTTTGCACTCACTTTCTGCTGTAACCTTCTAGAAACTGATAAAGTGTACTTCAGAGGATCATTATCTAGTATTTGACATAATTTTACACATACCAAGGATTTAATTACTGATTTGACATATTGTTTTCCAACTTCATATTTGATCAATATTCCTTATCATGGACACACAGTAAAACCTGTGTAGCTTTAAAAGAGGAAAATCAAAAGGAAAATTGTAATAGACTTAAAAGGCAACTAACCTTTTTCCACCTCATTCAGATTAGCAGCTGGCAGCGACAAAGACAGAAGAGACAAAAGACTTTTTACATTGCAATACAACAGTAGAGCACATGAAGCCAACGCGCAGCATTAACAGAGAAGCCAGGGTGACAGCGTAAACTGCAATGAAGCTTAGACTTCTTACCTACGTGAGCCACAGCACAGACACAGAGAAAATGAGGCCAGAGGTCAATGGCATCTGCAGGCAGCGCAAGGGCTCTGCCTCTGAACCAGGTGATACAATAACTAGAGATTTGCAGCTGGAGGTGTGCAAAGAACGGTTTGTGCGTGGGAGTCAGATTTGTAAAACTCAAACAAAAAGATAATGGTATAAAATGGAAAAGGTAAAGCATTCTGAACGTGTCCAGTGAAATGGATTATAAGACCATACATGTAAAATGGCATCAAAACTTCCATTTCACTGAGTTTATTATATAATCTCCTCAGGCAAAAAGAAAGCTTAAGTGTCATCAATTTTGAGTCATATTTGTGTGGGTCCCACGTGGCTAGTTAAGATGCTCAGGCTTCAAAGAGTAGATTTGGGGTTCTGATTGTGGGGAAACATGGTGACGTACATTTCTCAGTCCAACACCTATTCTAATACTATAGTCCAACTGAAGTATCATTTCCAATGCTGCAGAGTTTCCATCTTTCCAAATTTTCTTTGGAGCTTTTTTAAACAACAACAACAAAATCCTTGAAAATTCACCAATGAGAAATGTTTTGCTCTTAAAAATGGCCATACTAATGATTTATTTTTTAAAATCCAGCCCCAGAACTTTTCAAACTAATGCTAAAAGTATAGAATTAAATTTTAAATTATTTACATTTCAAAGTCCTACTTTTCTAATACTTGGTATAGTGATTTCAGTTTAGAATCACAGTTTAAGTTTCAAAACTTAAACTTGACTATAGAAAAATACTAGCAATTAAGAAGCAGGTGTTGACCTGGCCTGCTAGCTCAGCAGACTAAAGCGCCTGCTTAGGCAGAGTGCAGTGGCTGGGATACGATCCTCTGTATGCCTTGCAGCCCCTGTGATGCACTGAGATGGCGATTGAGACTGGGCGTGGTGGTCCCTCCTTGTAATCCCAGCATTTGGGAGGCTGAAAACAGGAGAATCACTATGAGTCCGATATGCATAGTGAGACCCTGCAGACCTTGTAGTCCCTGCTCTAAATACAGGAAAAAAAGAAAGAAGGAATTGTGCATTATACAACTGAACAGACAGTTGATGGGGTTGCAGTAGACAGAATAGTCTTGATGACCTGAGCAGAGAGGATCTGGTGAAATTCTGGAAGCAGAGGAACAATATTATTCCCTACAATGTATGCTGTCAATCTCTCTCCCAAGAAAGAGCCAGAGTTTCCCCCTTTGAGGGCCATTATCAATTTACTGGGGGTAGTTAGGTCCCTCAGGGTTTAAGGAATTTGGTGGTTCATTCTCAATGTTAATAGTTTTAGCTCCGTTTATAGTCAGCTCATCATGTCGTGAGCCCTCTGCCAGACTTCTGTTAAATCTGTGAATTTTCTTCACTGACAATATTCTGTCCATTTTGGCCATGCTGTAGAGGGTACATGCAAACAGAGCCACCATCTTGACTCTCAAGCTTTCTCTATGAGGGTCTATTCATTCCTACAAAGCACACAACTTTCTTATTATTTGCCTTCAGGGTATAGAGGTTAAAACCATCCAGAAAAAGCATTTGCCAGTTGAATGAGTTTTAAACAATGACAATGTTATTACATTCACTGAGCACAAAAGGATTTCTTTTCACAGATCTTATGGTTATTAATTAGACAGCAAACTTGAATTTAAAATAATAGAGTCAAATTATAGGAAAAGTCTCCTGAATTGCAGACTTGGATGACACAGGGTAGAAATTCTACAGGATGATTTCTCCTTTCTTCCTCTAAATAAAGGCCACTCATATGCTTCAGGGTTCAAGATGTGCACATGGTTCTTTGATATTGTACAAATATACTACTTTCACATTTACAAAAGCACTACAGTTAAAAGATGAGCCATGAAATTTGCCTCTTAGGTATCATATTTACTGTCAAAATATCAAATTCTTCATGGACCACAAATTTCAGTCTAGGGTTATCATGGTAATATCTTCACATACTGTATGCCATGTACTTTCTCTTGAGTTCAGTATTTTTCTTGATTCTCTGCCTGGAGGAAGGTAATCCAATATTTGTAATAGCTGTAAATAAAACAAAGACTAAAGGAGTCTCCATTTTCGTCCAGAGTCAAGTGGCTCTTGACAGACCATCATGGTAGGTTTTTGCTTGAAGACTTTTATAAATGTCAGAGTTTGCCTAAGAAGTGATTTCTCTAGACTTGGGTTTGTTGTGCTGCTCCAAAGGACTAAATACGACATAGAAAGGGGAGTGAGGCTTCATCATACTTTTCAGAGAAAGCTTAGATATCCTGAGTTGGGTCACTTAGGATAAGAGGAAATATGTTTAATGTGAGCTGATGTAGGACAGGAGCTTGGGAAATGAAGGTAGGCAGGTAAGACAAACACTTAAGAAGGAGAGAGAGTAAGAGAGGGAGGTGGGGGGGGAGAGAGAAAGAGAGACAGAGACAGAAAGAGACAGAGAGAGAGAGAGAAATAAGGAATACAAATCAAAAGCCAAAACATTGGGCCCGTCCAAACCAACTGAGAAGTATCTACTACTATTGTAAATTATCACTAAAAATATATACATGATCCTGAACACAGCTGTATTTCTTAGCCCAGGTTTCATAAGGAAGGAGCCAATAATATCCTGGTTTCTATATTCAGAAATGCACAGAGAATGAGCATATTCTTTGAATGCTTGGATAATATTTGTTTGGTAAAGCCAAAGCAAGTTGGTTTGTAGAGGCCTCCAAAATTAAGTGGGTTATTAAGCTGTTCTCAGAAAATGTACAGAACAGCGATGGAGAAAGAGAACCATTTGTTCCTAAGAGGGTACTAAGGAACAGATTTTAATGCTAACATAAGGCTTCTTGTTTACAACAAAAGGAGTCCATCCAATAGAGTAGTACCTACATACCTTCAAAAAGTTATGGTAATTTTAGGGGCTCCAAAATCTGTAGCCATAGGTCATTATCCAATATTGGAGATCTTACACAAATGATACTGATTTTAGAAGGTCGGAACTATGCAGCACCTATATTCTTTTTAGTTCTGCCAGCATAGGTTTCTGTTAGATGTAATTGTTATGTTTTGTTAATGAAAGGAGAAAAAGTGCCCATTAACCATGGTAAGCACTTTGTACATGTAATATAATAATTGGTGATACAGCCTGCTCTAATTTCATCTGGAAATTTAGTGTAAGAAAACTATAAATTTTCAGATGTTTTACTGATGTTAAGAAGCTTTACCTTAGAGAAGGAAGCTACAGAGACACTCAGATCTCAGTTATTACATTTGGACTTTATTGTTCCACTAGAATTTCTCATCATGAAAGTACTTTTCCATCAAGAAAAGAATGCAAACTTTGGACATTCCAAAAATGTTGAATTTCCTATAAATACCTGGAAAATTTAAACACACAACATGTATGTACTTCATATTTCTAAGTGCTAAGCTTAACCACCTACAACCAGTAGGTTTTTCAACCTTTGATATTCCTGTGTATTGGAAATATGAAAATAAATATAATTAATAGAAACACCCAGCAAAAGTAAAATAATAGCTTTAAAGTATGCAGAACTTCTCTTTTTTTTTTTACAAATAAAATATGTATCATTCTCTTTTCCTCTATCAGCTAAGGATTTGTTGAGAATAAAGATAACTGTGATGTTCCTTATTCATATGCACATTAATAATCAAACAAGTATTCTGTCCAAATAGGCAAATGGTAAAATTGATGTCAAACTTCCAACAAATTTCCTTGAATTAGAAAGAATTTCAAGACTTTGGATAGGCGTAGGTAATTCATCACCCAATGAAACACATGTCCACAAAAACTGTGAGCTTGTAAGACTGTTCAAAATGTTCTCTCTCTTCCATATTGTTTCATTTAGATGGACAGAATTATTATAAACAAACAAACTATATGAGTGAATAAATGAGTACAGACATAAATTATCTGGAATGCTCTATTATGTTTTGACTATGTAAAGAAATACCTGATTTTAAAGTATGTGTGGATGAGCTGGTTTGCAAAGGGAAAACTGCATGAAAATGCCAGTGAAATAAGGGAAAAAACCTTTAGCCTGACAGCTGCTATACTGGTTAACACTCCTTTCTGGTGGATGCATGTATTGATCTGAGATAACCGCTTTTTAATTTGGTTGGCTGAAGTCATCTTTAGATGCTTTTGTTATTTATGCTTATGTCTAATTTTCGAAACACTTACCAGTTACTGAATAATAGAAGCAATGTAGTAAACAAACAAAATAGTGCCTGAAATGCATCCAAACAGATACACTGGTGGATGACATAATATTTCCTATTCTTCATACCTGTGTACTCAGGTGGGCAAAGGCACGTGTAGTTGTTAATCCCATCAACACATGTGGAGTTATTTTCGCAGTCATTATCTTCACAGTCATCAACATTGACCTCACAGTTTTCTCCTTCAAATCCATCAGCACAAATACACCTGAAAGCCAAAGGGAGAAAGGCAAAAACGAAACAAAACAAAACAGAAACCATCTTTTTGCTGCATTTTAAAGGCATGCTGTCAAAATCCTGAAGAAAAAAAAAACACATAAATACATTCACCCAGTATAGAGCCTTTAATTACAAGAAATTGGTTTGTAAAATGCTTTGAACTGACATGCTGTAAGTTCAATTTAAGGTAATTTCCAAGAAACAAGGAACCATTAAAGAGTAGAATGTACGCAGCTACAAGATGGCAAATGGTCCCATAGTCTTAAAAGTCAATAAACCCTATACATAAACTGAGCATAGATCTCCACTGCTCTCATACTCTAAACTTAAATTGGGCTCTAGTGGAAAAATGTATGTTTCTCTTCAGAAGGAATTGATTCTGATTTTATGATTTTATTCTTTTTTTTTTTTTTATCAGGGATCGGACTCGGGACCTTGCACTTACCAGACAGGCACATACGCTCCCACTCTATCTCCCTGGTCCCTGAGTCTTATTTTAAAAGTTGTATCATTTGCTGCTGCTTTGTGTAAGCCCTTAGTGTTTTTTTAGTAGAAAGAAATCTGAAAACTAAATTATGTCTTCCTTATAATGACCAATGGGAATGTTTTACTTAATTCTCAGCAAAGATAACTTTCACCCTTGCATAAAGGGCCATATATTTAATCTTGAACAAATACCAGAGTAATCTGTGAGTAAAGTCTAAATGAACAAAAGAGAATGCTATAACAGAAGTGAAATATACTTCTCAGTTATGATGTTTCTTACAAGCTTTCATAGTAGATTAACATTCTAATGGGAAATTATTAGTGTCAATAAAAACTTTCGTAATTCATTAAGTGCACCTGAAGTAATTGCACTATGTGATTGAATACTTCCAGATTAGAAATACTCACAGAATGTTTGTGTACTTATATTGTGAGTTGGGAGTGAGTCATTGAGTTAGTTTCATTGGGACCCATATATTTGTCATTACAACCTGTCTTAAAGCAATCAGCAAATCTACTTAAACAAAGGACTTTCCATAGGTTACTAGTTGGCTATTAATTAGTATAATTGAAGCAACACACTGTCTTGCCCAATTTTGACTTGATTGGTTGTAATGGTTTGTGTACTAGCTCTTAAATTTTTGACTATGGAGCATCCAGAGCTGGGAATCCTGTAGCATGTCCACTGGTTTTTAATATAGTCTCAGAGTGATACCAATATATTTTGTCCTTATTCTAATGTTCCTTTTAAAATAGTAACATGGGACTTAAAAAGAAAAACGTAGGTTTGTTTGGTTGTTTTTGCTGTGACACTTCAGACACAGGTCCGAAAGCCTAGTGACCTACCAGAATCCGTCCCTTTCTCCTTCCTTTAGGTGGCAGGTTCCTCCGTGTTTACATGGGTTACCGATGCACGCATGGATTGGGGTATCGCAGTCTTGCCCCTGGAGAAAGAGTGACCAAGGAGAGCTCAGTGCAGTGCAGTCCTCAGCTCCAAAGGAAGTGCAGTTGGATGACACATGCATGGGAAGGAAAGCAGTGTTTGCAGGCCACGCTCCCACATGGCCGTCACTCACCTTGAAGCCGTAGGGACAGGTGCACCGGTAAAAGTCAACTGGATCATTGTTACAGGTGCCATCATTTTTACATGGATTTGATAAGCAGGGATTGCATTTAGCCAGAATATTGACATCCACAGGACCTAAAAATTATTTGAAATATATAAAATTGATGTTTTCTATCTGTAGTTTATCTGTTCTTTAACATCAGAGTGAATTTTGTAATAAATTATTGGTCACATGCCTGTATATATTTTTTTTCTATATCTGCTTCTTTTTCATGATGAAAGTCAGCAACATCATAGCATGTTCAAGCTTGCAGCAAGGAGTCCTTATTATTGGAGGGAACTGTGAAGCTTTCTGAACAAGAGGGGGCTCTGTGATGGTAGCTGATGTCATTAACAGCCAATGTTACCATGATACCCATGACCCAGGGTGAATCCGGGTAGAGAATGAGTCATTTCTGTAGATGCATTCCACAGCCACTGCCTACACCTCAACCTAAGCCAGCTCCATGGAAATGCATGCCACCGGTTCCAGAGAAAAGTATGTGCATGGCGTTGAGTGTGGCTTTTGTAAACAGAAATCTATGACAGCAATTAAAAACAGCATAGGGCACACTTGCCCTGATAACATTATCTCAGTGTTGTCACTTTCACACAGGAGGTACAAAGCAATGCTTTGAATTCTTATTGTGGGAATAGAATCCAGGGTCTGCGTGTGATAATTGTGCATTCCAACTCTCAGTTATACCCAGTCCCAGCACTACTTTTGTTGATAGAGATGTTATAAGTGTAGGCTCTATTATATTTTCCACTCTACCCTTTGATTCAGTTACTACTTGAGTGACACAGTATATAAGGATCTCATATCTTATTCTCCAAGAATAGAATTCCATTGAAATGACCTCTATTTGTGGTGTCACATGATCCTATCTTCAATGAAAATTCACCTCCATCCATCTCCCATGAGTCCCATTTATATATTAATAAATGACTAGCAATGTGTACAGAAATGTTCTCAGCAGCACTATGCTTCACTGAGGCTACTTTTTGGTGCAAAATCCCTAGCTTTCCCCTTGATACCCATGTCTGGTTATGACAATGGTAGACTTACATTATTTTTACATATCAAATACAAGTATTTTATAGAATAAATATTCATTGTAGTTTTCCTGTCACCAGTCTACCATAGCTCTTTATCTTTATGGGAACAGTAAATGATACCGGGAATTCTATGTCTCGTTATACACTTCCTCACAAAGTTATTTGGATAATTGTTACCAGAACAATTGCATAATATTCCTTCTATGATCGCTGGTGTAATCTTCTAAGAAAATGTGTTAAACAATTGCACGACTTATGCTCATACAAACTATTTTTCATAAACTGATTCTATAAATTAGAATTTACATTTGTAAGTTATACAGCAGTAATTTACATGGTGTGCACAGGGACTTCATCTCTCTTCATAACCCTTACTTGGTAAAATACTAGTACTTTTTCCAATTATAGTTTTACATTAAAATTCATAAAAAATTTCTTTATTATGCAGTTTTCCTACTTAGAAAACAAAGCACAGCTAAAAAGCCTATTGAAATAAATCTGCATAGGATTTGTGTTTCTTTTCAGGGTTTGGCAATGCATCCCAGGTTGTGAGATGACTGTTGGAAGGGTGGTGAGGTGACAGCACCCAGGGATCCCCTAGGCACTAGAAGAGAAAAATATCAATGCTAGTGCCCCTCCCTATAATGCTTCTTGGTTGCAAACTAACTGCTATAATCTCTGAAAGAAAAAGCAGAATAGATTTTCTAGGATGAATTTTGAAGTGAATCTCATAGAAATTAAAATTCTCAGATCCTCCATCTTACTCATCAAAGACCAACATTCACCTATTCAGTATACGGAATAAATCAAAAGGGTTGATTATCCAAAAAAGTTAATTAAATTAACACAATACCTCAATATGAATGTTTTTGTGTTTGCCAAAATCATACTTAGATTCAGCACTAGGGAAAAAATGTCCAATTTCACAAATCCTTCAGTTGAAGAAGAAAACAGAAACATTCAATGTGGAACAAAGGTGTGGGCTATAGAACTAAGGATATCTACCATCAAAATACAGGTATGCACAGCCAAGGACGCAAGCACTTGTCTGGCTCCTTCCTGAGGCCTTGAGAAAGCATGCCTTTAGTATTTCCATGTTTTCAAACACATAAGAATCTGATTTGAATAGAAGAGTTCAGGGTTGACACTATTAAATTCATTATGGAGCATGTGATATGTCTCAGCAATTATGTTTCAGCCTTTAGGTGAGAGGTTAGAGATTATTTTTCAGTAAAAAACTGAGTATATCTGAGGAATGTAACAGAGTATGTAATTAATAAAACTGCTGGACTCTGGTAGATGGTGCCCCCTTTATCACACTAAAGACATACAATAAATGCCCACTGAACTTTACTGGATTTCTCAGCACTGTCTAATCCACCAGACATATTTAACATCCTACACTGCTAATTCTGTTGAATTACTTTCATGTCTGTCTATCTATCTATCTATCTATCTATCTATCTATCTATCTATCTATCCATCCATCCACGTAATTTTAATGAATATATAAAGGGAAATTGCAGTCAACCTGTGTATAGTCAGTTTGGCTAAAAGAATCAAGATAATAAGCACTCTCAATACAGTAGTGTCTTCTGACAGTTTCTTCACCTTACCATCCTTCTTGTTGGCATTTGTTTCAGGTATGTGGCAAAATACTGAGCTATAACATCTGCCCCCAAATCTGGTGATAGCTACCATCATGCTAGCCCTCTCTTTTCTTCTTCTTTTGAAATAATGGGGCTTGAATCCAGGACCTTCACCCTGAGCTTAATTCTCAGATCCCCTGTTATTTTTATTTGGACACAGAGTCATGTTTCATTGCTAAGATGCCCAGGCTCAGCTCGAAGCCTGTAAGCCTCCTGCTTCAGTTTCCCAAAGTTCTGGTGTCCCAGGTGCGCACCACCTTGTGCGGATTCTGCTTTTAATATCTTTCCTTGAAAGTTAGAATACCAAAGGCAGCTTCTTATTCCTAGAACTTGCATTTGAATACATAAAGGGTAATGCAAAAAATGGTTTCTGTTTATACGAATTTCAAACAAATATCCTGTGGTAGCTCCAAATGTCTTAAAATGATAAAATAAATCTTTTTCTTATTTAGACAATCACAAGTATTTAATATTATTATGACATTTTTACATTTAGCTTGCTTCTCTAAATCTGTATTAAAATCCATTGAGACTGTGTCTCGTGTGCTTGGCTGTCTCTTTTCATTCATCTTTCTACCTGTATTTTGCTGCTTTTTTATTTTCTATTTTGATTTGATTTTTTTTTAAATGTATTTCATTGTTTCAGGGTCTCACTTCATGTTTGGACTTGTAGTGATCCTCCTGATTTTAGCTTCCCCGGCACTGGCTGGGATCGCAGGCACGTACCATTACACCCAGACTACTCTGGCCAGCTCAGCCCACCCTGGGCCAGGGCTGGCAAGACATGTGGTTCTGGCAATCTAATCGAAGTCCCTGCACTTGCCTAAACTTGTCTAAGCAGACACTTTTGTCTGCTGAGCTATCTTGCTGGCCCCTCTATGTTGATTTGAATTTCAGTTTGTGATCTATTTTCTCATACGTCTTGCTGTAAAATCTTCAGATTCAAGGAGAATACTTTTAATTTGCTTCTACAATAAGATGGCATCACAAGTTAAGGATCATTTTTCATTAAGCCATCATGAAATGGGTGAAGCAGCAGCATAGCTCTCTAGGAACAAACTCATACTTGTAGAATTTTGTTTACTCGGTTAGTCCAAGATGTTTACAAATGTCCAGGAATAAGAATCACACAGGTGTTTGACCATAGCACACAGTAATCTTGAGCTCTGAACCTGAATACCAGGAACCCACATTTGTAACTATATTTGTCACGTAAATGTGTGATGTTAAGATAAGGACAGTTATCTTATTGGGTGGTCTTAAGAGTTAGAGGAGATACTCATGAGTGACAAGTAGGGAAGCTGGTGAGATGAGGCACAGAAACATCATGAATTCTCTCCTCTCTCCCAGACCACAAAAGGTTGTTCTGGGTTAAAACGGAATTGGAATGAGGAAAGTCCTTTACTGACTTGTTAAATTTTAATACAGACAAGGACAAATTAGAAATTTGCATTTATATATTCATCCAAAGTTCTCTGATCGCCTTCTCTATGTGCTAGAAGATAATGAGATTTGGGGGACCTGGAGGGATGCTTTTGAAAACCATCAGGAACAGAAATGGGCAAGAG